>PVIW01005692.1:0-101264 GCA_004026585.1 Noctilio leporinus
GAGCAGCTTAGACAAGAACCTAGTATAAAGGAACCATGGACATGGACAACAGGTGGGATTGACTTTGGGGGGAAAGGGTGGGTGGGGAGGGGGACAGAGGGGAGAAAAAAAGGGATGGATGTAATACAACAACAATAAAATTAAAAGGAAAAAAAAAAAAAGAAAGAAAGAAAGGAGATCCCTATAGCTGTTCCAATAGTTCCCAGGTATGATTTTACATCTATTTATAATCCCTACTCTCATAACTTTTACCTGTGTCCTTTAGCTTGGTTTTTAATGGAAATATAGGATAATAGATCTCTAGATGCCAAGTATGTCATCCTTCCAAGACTTTTTTCATGTGCTATTCTTTCATCATTCTATTTCAACTCTTTTCAATTCATTATCTCATTCTCGAGAATAAGGAAAAAATTTTTCAATGCACATTAGAAAATGTCAGAGAAGTAAATGAAACCTTGGTTCTTGTTGGCCAAAGGATGGTAAGAGGAGCAAACATTTTTTAAAGATGAAAGCCCAGTGGCAGGTAAATGGTTACAATTTCCCTGACAACCTAAATACCTCCAGATTTGGCCTTCCCAAACCTCAGCTATCACCCAAGGCTTCCAGATGCTACCGGCACACACCATTAGAAAACATCTGTCACAAAGGACAGACCTCACTGAGACAAAGGAGAATAAGAAGGCAGACGGTGTCAGTTTAATGAGGATGGTTTAACAAAACATTTTTTAAGCTTCCTAATTCACTTGGCCATTTGCTTCCCAGACTTGGCTGCCAATCAGGAACAAACAAGAAATATTTGTCAGAGAATGGCAATCTCCTCCTTACCCTTAACCCAGAAAAAAAAAAACAGTATCAGAAAGATGTCGGTTCATCAGCCACTTGAAAACATGATTAATCCTATTCCACAGCTAAAAATCCATGGTGATGCTGGGAAAATACTTCAGCTCCATCAGGTTGATTATTCTGGCTTGGTTATTATGATGACCAGAGACTTTAGTAAAATATCAAAATGGGTATTAGTGTTCCCCATTGTGACCCATGTTTGTGACCAGTCCTGAGCTCACAACATCTAGGGCATTCTTAGTATTTATTAGTCATCCATGGAAACAAAGGCCAACAGACATTAGACCTCTTAGTCTTTCTACTTTTTTATCTCAAGATTTTTTTT
This sequence comes from Noctilio leporinus, assembly GCA_004026585.1. Taxonomy (NCBI): domain Eukaryota; kingdom Metazoa; phylum Chordata; class Mammalia; order Chiroptera; family Noctilionidae; genus Noctilio; species Noctilio leporinus. The sequence continues at coordinate 1,169 of PVIW01005692.1, forward strand.
AAATCAAACGTTATTAAGGAATATGGACTTGAGTTAAAGAGTAATGAGTATTCTGACCATACTATCAGTATACAAAGATCAATGGAGAAGAAAAGGATTTCTTTTCCATTTTAGTTTCAAAAGAAATCTCCAGATATGTCCAAAGACCAAGCATTGACAAAGCAATCTCTACAAATTCTGATTTTATTCAGGGAAATTGCATAAAATTTTGGATTAAGCCTAAGGAATTCCAACTGAAATCACTGGTTTCAGATATTTGGGGATCACTATCCTAGACCTCAATTCAATTCAGCTGGCAGAAATTCACTTAGCACCTTGTCCCCACTAGACCTCTAGTAGGTTCCTACAATTTGCAAATACTCTATAGCTAAGGCCAGAGTCCTGCCATACTCCTTGGGCCACCCTTCTGATTAGGCATTGAATAGGTAACTCTGAATAATCCTCTCAGATCCCAGTCAGATTCATCTAGCAGCCATTAGAGAGTGCTGTCCTTTCTTGAAGCAGGTTACAACCCTAAATCAGTCACTGACTGCAGCATTGCAGCAGATAACTGAAGTGTGAGTGCCCTCTACCCTCCTTCTGGAAAATGACACTTTGCTCAAGCCTTAAAAAGACACACACACACACACACGCACACACACACACACACACACAGCTCTTCTCCCCACCAGACCTATAGTTTCCTGCTCGCTGTTAAATCCAAACTTCTAACTTTCAGAGTTTTCTTTTCACTGATCTTCTAGCAATTACTCCTACTATTAACCTTTTCTGTGACTCTTTGCTTCAACAGTACTGATCTTTCCCCACACATAAACATCTTGCTCTCATTCACCTCTGCCTAGAATACCTTCTTTTCTGTTCAACATGACCCTCCTTCAGAAGGCTTTTCTAACCTCATGCCTAATACATGATCCCTCTAGTGTACTCTCCTTGCCCCATGCTCTCCCCTACTTAGTGCCCAGTGGTGTAACTCACTGGCCTAGAACCTTGCACTGGGAAAAGACCCTGTTAGGGCAGAGGGCAGGAGTACTAAAGAACGAGGTGGAGCTGAGAGCACAGCTCCTTACTGGTAAAGCTTCACCATCACTGAGACTGAGGTACAGTTAACTGGCCACAACCAAGGAAGTCCTCCAGAATCTACAGCCCAACTTAGTGATGTCAGAGATCTGAAACAATAACCTGGGTCCAAGTTTCTTCCACCGGCAACAAAGTGCATACACAAAGTAAGTTAACTCAAGTTGACTGAAACAAGTACACTTTGCAGAACATTTATTATTTGCTCCAGCATCATCCCCTTGATTTCCAACAACTGAACAGACAATATAGTTTTATTATTTTCATTGCTTTATTTAATTTGAAAAATAAGTCATCTGATGCTTTGACATTCGTCAACATGATATGATAATCTGAAATAACTAAGTTTAAGTTTAGGCTACAGAAGGGAAGACTGGTCCAATAATCAAATGATTGAATATTATTTTTAAAAGGATTTTACTTGCTTGGGAAAATGGGGAAGTATTCATGAAATGCACTTACATTGTAAGCTTCCAGAGAAGAGAACTTTCTATATTTGCTACCATTTATCCTGCATTGCCTGCAAATAATAAGTACACAGATTCTGTTTAGTTGGGTTAGGTCCAAAGTGAGAAACTGAATAGCCTCGAGAAGGTTTGGTGTTTTCCTCCAATGGAAACCATAAAAGATCTCCAAGTGAGAAAGACTGAATTCAAACCATTAAAAATTAGATTTAGCTAAGTGTAAATGTATACAAAAGCAAATTCCAAATTAGACAATTCAGGAACCAAAATGATTCTTTGTGTAAAAGAATGGAAGCAAAAGCAACACTCCCCCCACACCACCACAAGTCATTAACACCACTGCCATCATTACAAATCACCATACACTATTTACCCACAGTACAAGACAATAGCGGTAAATAGAGAATTCCTCTTTCTGGAAACTTACAATTAAGGGCATTTTTGTAAGTTCTTCCCTACTCCCAAACTAAGTAAAGCATATTTAAACCATGGGCTAGAAAGAGAATTCCTAAATCAGAAATGAACAGTTTGGTGTTTACATTAGAGATGAGGGAATGTCAAGATCCCACATGACTTTATAGTTGATAAAAGGTAAGAGTGGTAAGAGCTTCATTTTCCAGTGCTGGCAAAATTAGGGAATGTCTTCTATACACCTTGGGTCAGTCTAAGAAGTCTTCATGGAAGAGAGGGGAATAACCAGATCTTGGCAGTTTGTCTAAGGGTTTCCTAGGGAAACAGTTCAAGCTACATCTTCATGACAGTGTGAAGGTTAGGCTATAATCCAATAAATGGAGCCTTGTTTAGGCCTTCCTGCCATGTCCCTCGCCAAAACACAAAACAAAAAACTCCACCACACTGAACCCATAAACCCAGTTAAATATTTCCACCAATACAAGTACAGATCTAGGTACTAAAATATAATACTAATAAAAGGTCTGCCTTGGGTATATGCAAAAAAGGAAAAGAATCAGAGAGAACCCATCTCAATAGTACTAAATGTGTTACTTCTCCTCTGGGGAAAGAGGAGTGAAGTTCAGATAGCTTTCCTTGAAAGGTTGGAAAGAAAACTGAAGTAACCAAATTCAGCTCATCCTAAAGAGAGACTCAACCTTATCTCCCAGGAGCCTTCCTAAAAAGACCTCACCAAACTGACTGCTTACCAAGCATCCTCCCCCACTTATGATCTTACTTTGTACTGCATTGTTTAAATGTTACTCAGGCCCTGGCTGGTGTGGCTCAGTGGGTTTACAGCCTGCAAGCTGTAAAGGTTGCTGGCTCGATTCCCCCATCTGGGCACGTGTCTGGGTTGCAGTTTAGGTCCCTGGTTGGGGGCTTGAGAGAGGCAACTGATTAATATTTCTCTCCTTTTCTTTCTCCCTTTATTTATAAATAAATTAATTTTTTAATGTTACTTGGGAGAATAATTTGTCTCCCTTTATAAAGTAAAAACTACTTAGGGTAAAAGTTGCTTCATGTTCTCTCACTGAAACTAGAAACCATAATTCTGCAGGTAAATATTACTAATGCTTATCCACTTTATTTTCCACTCTACAAGTATAACACAGGATAGCATTTGTCTACAATGAGCACTCCTTTTTTCAAGAAGCCTTGCTAAACAGCTTTGGTTGCTTTTTACCCTCAAATCTTTCCTTTCCTTGTAAACATAGAATCTAGAAATCCACTTACTGGTCCCTTCTATCACTGTATCTTATCTCTACTTTTAGACTAACAGCTTTGAGCACAGCTTCCATGCACCTCCTCCCAAATCCCATGATAATGCACTGCACGCAAGATGGTTTAAGAAATGGTAACTGTCTCTCTGGATATCTCCCTTCATATCTTTAAATGTGTCCTTCTGTCCTCCCATGTAAGTTGCTATCTCCCTTTCTCTGTTCTCTCTCGCCAGACTTTGCTCAGTTTCTCTCATAGTCCTGAGTATCTATCTGCTCCAAATCTCCCTTGGAAAATTAATTTTTGTTTTGCTTTGTTTTAGGAAAGACACCAGATCATCTGCATCATATAAAAGTTGTATCATGCCTCAATGTCCTGAGCTCTTATCCAAAAATAGATCAATAGGACTCCTCCACAATACCCACTTGTCTCACCCCTAGCTCATACATCATAATCTACAACGAAGAGCCTCTGGCCCCATGACTTTCAAGGGACACTCTTTATTATTATTCCCTGGTTCTTTCTAATCCTTAATCTGCCTTATGATTTCTTAAATAGTAAAAAAAAAAAAAAAAAAAAAAAAGGCAAGGGTAAACCAAAAGAATATAATCCAAAAATTATTTCATTAATTTAAAATATTCTTTTTAAAGGAAATTATTTTTGCCTAAACTAAGGCTAAAATGAGCCTGGTTCGGGCCAGGTTGCTCAGTTGTTTCAAGTGTCATTCCATATACCAGAAGGCTGTGGGTTTAATCCCCAGTCTGGGCATATACCTAGGTTGTGAATTTGATCCCTGGTCAGGGTGCATTTGGGAGGCAGGCAGCACATCTCTCTGCATCTCTCTGTCTGCCTCTCTCTCTCTCTCTCTCTCTCTCTCTCTCTCTCTCTCTCTCTGTGTGTGTGTGTATGTGTGTGTGTGTGTGTGTGTGCACGGGCGCGTGTGTCTCTGGAGCAAGTGAATATATCTATGAGTAAGGATTAAAAAGAAATGAGTCTGCCTTCTGGAGACAAACATCGCATGTTAATTGATAACAGAGAGAAATTTCCCAAGAGCTGCTGGAGAGTGAGAAAGACAACCTAGTACTAAACATTTGTCACATAGAGCCAACAAAACTAGTGTCACACATGGGTAAGTGTTGTCTGAGCTTCTGGTCCAGGGGTATTGCCCAAAGTGTGTGTTTATAGTGGGGGAAGGGAATGGGACAATTTAAGACTCCACGGGCTTTAGAAATTAAACAGTTGCAAACATGTTTTGTGATAGCAACAAATTGCCTCTTGGAGACCCAGAAAGCCAGTCCTCTATTTCAGGCTTCTCCTCCGAATGTTTATCAATCAATAAATATGCCTATCATGTACATAAATTTGATAGATTCCAAGAGAGAACAGAGCCATCAGGTTTCAAGGTTTATTAAGCACTGGATCATTTACAATATACTCGGGCCCTCAGAAAAGCCTCCATACAGCGGTTTAAAGACCACTAGGCAGCCACGCCCCCAATGGAATTTTGTAATCTGTCCTCCTACATCTTGACCTGGTATATAATCCCCACCATAGCTTTTTAAAATTAGATAAGAAAGGCAGAGACTTAGGTAAGAAGAGAGACTACCTTCAGCAGCTGTAAAAATGAAAATCTAGCTTAGCTCCTTGAGCATCTAGCAAGACCCTCAAATTCTTCCTTATTATTGTGGACTACCTCATGAAACTGGAGTTGGTAATTCTGCAAAGTTCTTAACAATGCCCTCCCTAAGAAAGTAAGATGCAGATATTTTCAGAACCATACTTGAGAAAGAAAGGCAAATACAAAGGAAGCAGCAGACCAGGTGGAAGAATTTCATTCATTCAAAGAACATGTCTAAGCATACTATGTGCTGGGCCCTGTGAGAAAGACAACAGTTAATAAAGCAAGGCCTGCACCAGGCCAGAAAAGAAAGGCCAAGATATAGGACACAGGAGAGCAGAGAGGATGACACTGGAGGAGAGGGGCACAGGAAGAACCTCCCCTAACTCATATTTCCTAGGACTAGCTCTCTGAGGCCCTTTCTGGTTTGGAGAATAGAGGCCAAATCACTCTGGCCTCAGCAAACCAACCTGACCTCCCCAAGCTCACAAGGCCTGGAGCCTGCACCCATCCATGCAAAGTCCTGCCCTGGAGCCATGGAATACCCTCCACCCAAATGCCACAGGGCCTCTAGTGCCAGCAGCAATTTGGGCCTTCCTCTCTGGCTGTTTTTTCACCAACTCTTTAACTTATCCGTGGTCTTTTCTACCTCAAAGGAGAAAGACCTGAGGAGAAAAATGCAAGCCAAACGGGGACAGGTAAGGGGCTTGGCCAAGCTGTGCCAGGAATCAAGGCATGGTCCCAGGGGCAGAGTCCCAGAGAGGTGACCCCGAGAAGGCGGGGCTTTGGGAAAGGATAGGAAAGTGATCGGAGCAGCTCAGCCTGGAATCCAGGACAGATAGAAATGAGCAATGGAAGCTGAGGTGGGAGTCCTGTGTGAGCGAAGGACTTAAATGCATCTTCGTTGGAGACTGGCAACTGGATATGGATTTAGAAATAAACCCACTTTTCAGAGTCTCAATTGGTTGAAAAAAAGAGTCTGGAGAGGGGGTGGAGCCCTACTGGTGGAGATCTGGGAGTCAGTTCCTGACTCAGGTCAAGAATCTCCACTTTCTGAGTCCTTTAAACAAAGATAGAAGCAATGCCCCCCAACCCCTTCCAGAATACTCCTCCTAAGTTCCTCTACCACCACCACCCATCCATCTTAGCCCCCTCACCCTAGGGTTAAAACTAAAGGGGAACTAGTTTAAGTTTCAATGCAAGGGATTTCCTGGAATACTTATTCAGCATTCATATTATAAATAAATATGCATTGTGCTGGAGAATATAAAGATGGAAAAGATATAGCCTCTGCCTCAAGAGCTTTCTGCTCTAGACATTCAAAAGTAGGGCTTCCAAGACTCTGAAACAGCGACCAAAGGAAGGTACCTACTCCATCCCAGAACGATAATCTTCAAACAGGCAAGTCTGTGAACTGTCAGGGATGGGGAAGGTGGAGCTTACTTAGAGACTGAGAGCTGAATGGAATAATGATCAGCCCAGGAAGCCATTGGCCTAAACGAAAGGGGGCACGCCCACTGTCTTTACTAGATAGTGCCACTATTTCTCTAAACCCTAATTCAGGTATAGACACAACTAGGATAAGGGTGGGTGGGAAGGGAGAGAAGGGTAGAGGCAGGACCCTGAAGAGGTAGAGTCTGTGCAAACAATACTAAGACAGAGCATTGAAATGAAAGCAGCAAGACTTGATCCAGATCTTGGAAAGAACATCCAACTAAGGAAAACCGAAAAATCATATTGACCCTGCCCTAATGTATTTCCATGAAGCATGGAGCATTCCTCCTTTGTTCTAGGCACTATGCTGGGTATTAGATAAGCTGCCCCAGCCAAAACTACAGAGCCAAAATTCCTAAAGGCAAAGGAGACAGGCAGGAATTGGAATGATGGCTGTAATGACAGAACAGTATGGGAGGGGGGCATCTGGGTGTTTGATTTATGTCTGTTCCAGCAGTCCTAAACCGTCTTCCTCTGCCTTAAGCTGGGGTTTTCCCAGATGTGCATCTGCTTGAGGGAAAGAAAGGCAGGAGGAGGGGGAGGGTCTCCATGTCCTTGCATCTGGTCCCAAGAGCAATCCCTTCCCTTCTCTTCCTATGCTATTCACTGCCTGCTGGGTAGGGGTGGGAGGCCAGGGGACATGCCAGGGCCCCCAGATAATCACCAGGTAATGAAAATAACTGTTCCAGGGCTGGGGGGAATGCAGAGGATGCAGAGTTGGTGCCATAAATCTCTTGGAGTAGGGGGTACAGAATGGGGGAACCTGACAATTGGAGCCCATCCAGGTGATTTCACATGAAGTATCTAAACCTTGAGGGGTGGGAGGAGGGATGGGGAGAGGCTGGCAGGGGTGTGAGCCAGACCCAGAGGAAGAGGCTGAAAGAGACAGAGAGAAGAGAGGCAAAAAAGAGAGATGGAAGGGAGAGTGAGAGCTGGGAACAGTGACAGGGGAGGCAGCAAAAGGAGATAGATGGGAGGAGATGGGAACAGAGAGACTAAAAGGTACACACGATAAAACTCCTAAAGACGAAGGTATGAGACCCTCTGAGACTGAGGGAGGGAAGGACGGAGGGAGAGAATGTAACTGATGGCAGATATAGCTCTAGAAAAACCCAGACCAAAATCTGGGGTCAGACAGACAGACTGAGAGACAGATAGATCTGCCTGACAGAGATGAAGGTGAAGGAGGCAAAGAAGGAACAAAGAAAACAGGGATGCAGGGAGGAGGGGGTAGGGAGCAAGACAAAGAGAAGAAGGCAAGTGTAGAGCAGGAGGAGGGAGCGAGGCCGGAGAGGGGATATATATTTTCTTTATGATCCTCTTCAATCTCACTCCAGCTCTGCTCGCTGCTGAGCCCGTTCCCCTCTCAGGTGCTGCTCCATGGTGGATGTGCCCAGAAAGCTGATGGGGTGAATCTGCTGCCATAGCTGTCCCCAGACTCTCTCCCAGTGCCAGCCTGGGGGATCTCCGAGACTCCTACATGGATATAAAAACCCAACCTAGCTCCTCTACCCTATCCTCCAAAATGTTGAAATTAAAAGAAGCCTGAAGCTCAGCTCTACATTTTTCAGAGCTAATACAGCCTGGCAAAGCCAATGCAGGGAGGAGTTGGGGCAGAGGAAGAATAGAAGTAGACAGGCAAGCAAGGGAGGCAAATTCTGGAGGAAGTACTGGGGACAGACTTTGGTTAGGGATCACATGGAGAAGCATGAGGCGAGATAAGGACTGGGAAGATGTCTGTGTTAGAGAGCTAAATAAACAGTACAGAGAATATACCCAAAATAAAATAGTACTTGAATGTCTTTTACTTTTAGGTCAACAATTTAGCCACCTTCTGAGAAGTCATGATCAGTGCCTTCAGGCAACTCTCCACTAACAGGCCCACACAAATCTACACATAAAACCCACAAAAGAAACAACTGAGGCATAAAATGGAGATCCTGAGGCCAGTGTACATGTGTGAATCTAGGTTTTAAGGGACCGGTGATGGAGTAACAAGGCAAGTTCCTGAAAATATAAGATAGGAAGGATGTCAAGCTGGACCCTGACTTTTTCCCCAGGCTTTTTGAGGCTGACAGGGTAGTTGAGTTCTGCAAAGTCTAGCTCCACCAGCAACCCTGAGGGCCAGAGAAGACCCTAAGAACATTAATGGAAGCAATCTAAAGGAGAATTGTTCTCCCCACACATTTCCCTGACAGCCACATTTAAGGTCCCAGAGGCCAGATGTAATCGCTAGAGCACGAGTAACCTTATCCCAGATTATGTGGGCCTCCCAAAGCTAAATTCAGAGGTGGCAGGGTAACAGCTGTAGTCATTCACCTCTTCCTATACCCATCTCAAAAGGATCCCAGTGAATGGCCACCAGGGGCAGGATCAGAGGGACTTCATAAACAAGGGGAAAGAAGGATCCAATCCCCACGGGCCCTGGCAGTTCATCTGGAAAAGAGGGCAAGGTTGAGCAGGTCTAATTCTTTGACTAGGTCACAAAAAGCTTGGAAGCTCTGCAGTACCAGAGACGGCCGCTAGGGAGTGCTCGCCAACACCCAGGCTTGGGAGAGGCAGAAGCCTGCAGACTTGAAGGAGACCGGAAGGCAATCGATCAGAGTCGCCTTGGCAACCGGGCTCAGCCTGAGACAGACAGCACGTCGATAATGAAATCATCGTTAAATGACTTCAAGCCCTAATTAATAATCTGGGCCAACCGAGGCCATGCCTGACTGGGGCGGGGTGGGGGGGTATGTCATTGTTGGGGGAGCTTTGGAAGCTTCTGGACAATTAATCAATTAATTCACTCACTCAATAATTGGCTCCTTTGTCCTCTACTGTGCTCCCTCCCCCACCCCATCCACCTCTGGAAAGGGTAAGAAGAGATGTGGGCCTAGTCGTTTTCAAGAGCCAGGAAGTCTCCCTCTCTCCTCCTTTTTATCCACAAGTGTGTCTCCTGAATCAACTCACAAAGACTTCCCCAAGCTTGGACTTCCTGTGCTCTTCTACAAGACCCACCAAATGGTGACTACTTCAGGGCCTGGACCCCTAGGTGTCCAGATACTCCCTCATACGCTTCTACCCCTTATGCCATCTCATCTCACCACCCCCACCCACACACGCAGACACATCACCAACCCACAGCCCACTCTAACTGAAGCGAACATTGAACAGAGAATGAGTCAGGTAAATCCCAGTCACACCAGCCCACCACTAGATATGCGACCTTGGGCAGGTTAGGCCCTCTCCAAGGCCTCAGTATCCTTCCTCATCTGTAACCTGAGGGGATCCAAAGGATTTCTAAGATTCCTTCCTATCCCTTCATCTCTTATTCTAATAATTGGACTTGGATGGGCTCCCAATCCTCTCTACTCAGTTTCTTTACCTCAAGAAGGTAAGAGGGGGGGGGTTGGAAGGAGTGTCAGGTACTGATTTATCAAGTGCCCCAGCCTCAAGGAACTCACCTTCAGAGGGGAGATGGCAGAGGAGTCTATGGAGATGATTCCCCCAGCCCATCCCCCACGTGCCCAGGAGTGCTGGTCCTTGCCACCCACCTTGCTTATTGCTCTCCACAAGCCCCAGCAGGAAATGAAAAAGGTACAGGAAATTGCACTTTAAATCCCCCAGCTCCTGGCCCCCTCACCAACCCAGAGAGCTGGGGACAGGCTAACCTCACAGACCAGGCTTTCTCTGTTTGTAATTAGTAAGCCACTGAGGAGGAGAGGGGCCCCTTGCAGAAAGACCCCTCCCCCAAAACAGCTAAATGGGTTATCAGGAAAAGTGGTGTTAGGGGAGAGAAGGAACCAGAGGATCTTGGGAAAGATAAAGAGCCAGGAGACACTGGAGTGGACAGTTGATGGCTTCCTTTCTGGGAAAGCTGATTTATAGCGTCACCTGTAGCCTGGAAAGATAGTTGGTAGCCAAAGGCTGGGATGGGGAGAGGGTGGAGGGGGAACCAAACCTCCAGAGAAACCCTGCAGAGAGAATCAGGGAACAAAATCCACCAAGTCCATCCCACCCCCATGGACACTTAGGAGTTTAATAACATTCAGAATGTCCAGGGATTACATGTAATTAAAGCCAGGAGCCGGGTAATTACAGTTCTCCACGTGCTCCCCTTTACCTTCTCCCCACCCCGACCCCCTCCCCATCCACACACACATCTTTTATGAAAGACATTGAACCACATCCTGGACTTTGGAAAATACCTCCACTAAAGAGATGGGCTTAACTTCAGCAAAAGGAATTTGGTACACTTTGGAAAGGATTTCCTTAGAGTTGGTGTTGGTAAATGCTAGAACAAATGAGAAGCACACACATACCCCAAAAAAAGGAATAGGAAAGCCCTCTCTTGACTGCTATTTCTTTTCATGTGGGATTGATCTCCAAATGACATTTCCCATATCATGGGGCAAAATACAGTCTCTCTAAACATTAGGAAAGTAATTCCCCTCTAACCCTTAGCTCCAGGAGGGAGATGACTATTTCCCGCCCCAGGTCATAGCAAACATGCTGTAGAAGGATTTGCAGCCTGTGGGTAGAGCTCCATATGTAGCTGCCTAGCCTGGTACCCAGCGCCCCAGCTCTCCCTCTCCTGTTTTATCTCAACCTCTCTGCACCTCTGTGTCCATTCCTTGGATTCACCCAGTGAACCAAATCCGGCAGCCGGGGTTGGGTTCAAGGGGAGGAGAAGACGGGCCTGCTCTCTGATGTGAGAAGAGAGATACACCAGACCAGAAACCCAGGGAGAGAAAAAAAAATGCACATTACGTTAATAGGCTGTAGCCCAAACCTTAAAGTGCTGAGGGTCCAGTGGAAAGGAGAGTGGGAATAAAGGCAGAGAGTATAAAGCAAGACTGGAAGGAGGTAAAAGCCAGGTTTAGAGGCTGGAGGGTACAAAGAGCTTGGGAGACAGGAAGCTGAAGTGCTCAGCTGATATAGAGAGAATAAGCTGGGGAGATGTAAGAGTTAAGGATGAGGATGACTTAAAATGCTTAATACAAAAAGAAAAGTCAAACAAGAATGGAAAAAAATGCTTAATACATTTAAATTTATAAATCTTTATAGCTGTACATAGCTCTTTTGCATAAATCTCATTTTATCCTGAATAACAAGCCACAGAAGCAGGTACTGGTATTGCCATTTTATAGATAATAAAACTAAGGCACAGAGGGGTTAAGTAACTTGTTTCAAGTCACAGAGCTGGTAATTGGCAGAGCAAGGAGTTAAATTGCTGTATTCTGGTGCCAGCTTCTGCAGGTTCTGCCCTGGGAATCAGCCAGGCTTGAGGCCTACTTGTGTGAGGAAGAGATTATACCCCAAAGGGCAATAGACCTGACTCATACCCTTTTTAGCCTGTTCTGTTCAGGACATTTATGGCAAGTTAGTTAACTCTTATCTAAGCCTCATCCTTGGAAAGGTAATATATTACTTTCTGAAAATGAAAGAGTAAACCCATCTATCTGAAGGTTTTTAGCAGCTTTACAGTGGGATTATTAGGGGAGCAGACTCCCAGACTCACCGCAGGCCCCCAGCAGACACAGGCTACAGGGGGTGTTGCTGCTGTGGCAGGACTACAGCAGGTTGGACTTCCACATGTCTCCATACTCCCTGAATTTGAAGTTGCTCAGTCCAGTGCACTAGTCTGCGTGTTTTCTGTGTTCTGTGGTTCAACGCAATCCTCAACCTCCTGTCTTGCCAGTCCTCACCACATTTTCTGTGCTGAGCTTAGAGCACTTGTTAGGTTGAACCATATGAAATTCCTGATCTTCAATTGGTTTGGGCTTATAAAGGCTGCAACTTTGGTTCTTCTCTCCTCAAAACATTTTTTTTATTCCAGGTTAAGGAGAACAGGGAGCAGACTGAGGAAGGGCGAGTAATAGGAGCTAATATATATTGAGTACTCACTATGTGCCAAGGTATGTTACGTTGGTAATCACATCGCTTATTCTCTCAAGTCCCTTGCAGCACCTAAAATTATTTCCCACATTGTACAGGTAAGTCCAGGCAGGTTAAGAGGCAACACAATGAGAACAGGGCTGGGATTCACACTCAGCCCTGGCCCCCTGCTTAATCATTGTCACCCATAACCATGGAAGTTGGGGGTGCCGGGCACAAGCAATGCCTGCAGCTTCACAAAAAGAAGGCAAATTCAAACTCTCGCTCTGGCCATAGGGCCCCATTTGGTAGAGAGCGGGCAGGGGGAGTGGGGGTGGCAAAGCCCAGTCACCACACCTGAAACCTAGGGGTAGAAGGGCCAGTTAGAGCAAGAACCCCGACAGGAACATAGAAGTGAACGAAGACAGGCGCTGCTGCAGCTGCCTGCAGAGCTCAGGAGAGCCAAGGGAGAATGCGGAAGGGGAGGCCGGGGCGGGTATAGACAGAGCTGAAGGGTAGCCAGGCGGAGGCAGGAGGTGACTACGATGGCGGCAGCAAAGGGAGGAAAGCTCAAGTCCCAGCGAAGTGTAAAAAGCGGAAGGAGAGACCAAGTGCTAGAGATAATGGAGACTGCGGCAAAAAGGAGAAGCGAGGGTTAGAGGCGGAGAGCGCCAGCCGGAAACCGCCGCAGTGAGAGAGGAAGAGAGGGGAGGGAGGAGAAGGGAGAGTGGGAGAGGGATGAAGGGGGTAGCGAAGAAGGAAGGATGAGAGACCCGAAAAAGAAAGATGCTCATACTGTCCCTCTGGTGTGCGGGGAGGGACCTTCATCTCAAGGACACTGAGAAACGCAGATGGATAGTGGAAAATGGGGGAGCAGTGACCCCGGCGGGGTGGGCACCAGCCCAGCCGCGCCCCGTGGCACAGCCTTCTCCCGGATGCCCCCGCTTGGCACCCCGCAGCCCCCATGTGCGCCCCAGCCCTCCCCGGCCCAGTCCGCGCCGGGCGCTGGCATGAAATTGGCTGCAGCCATAATGAGTTCTTGCTGCGCAGAGGAGGCTGAGGGCCCGCCAGGGAGTCCTGTGCGCCTCGTTTAGCTTGTTTATTGTTCAGGCCTAATTAAAACGTTCCACCGCGCTGCGTTTACATCCGCCCCCTGCTAATGAATTCTCGGCTGCCGGGCGATTTCGGAAACCGTGCCGGAAGGGGGGCTGGGAGGTGGCAGGACGGGAGAAGGAGTGGAGGAAGGGGCACGCACACACAAGCCTCTTCAACCCCTTCCACAACCACCCTTCCACCACCCGAAGAGCAGACATCCAGTGATTGGCGCCTAGGTCCAAGTGAACGCCCCCACCCCCCGTCCCATAGTCTCAGACTGGCATTTGAAGGTGATGGAGCACAGGGCCATAGGGTTCAAAGGAGGGGTGAGGAGAGGGAGGTCATGAGCATGAGTGTGTGTCATTCTGTGAGTGGTAGGCCTGTGTGTGCCTGAGAGTGTTTATGCACCTGCTACAGGGACCATGTCCCAAAAGCAGCCTGTGCGGGCAGGATTCTGCATCTATCTGTTGGTGGGTCCCTCTGGCTGTTCATGCCGGTTTCTCCCCCACAGGGGGAGTCTGAACATGGCTTACAACGTTTCTGGTCTCTCTGGGCATGGCAATTTGCCGTTTTGCTGTTTGCCTCCTTGTCACGACCTCAGTGAAGGCAGATGGAGCCATCGGAGGGAGAGAGACAGACGGTGATGCTTGGGCAGCCATGGCTCCCTGCTGGTCCCACTCCTGCAGACACGGGCATGCACAGACATACACAACACACATATGCACAAGCGCACTGCTCTCCCCTGCAAGTAGGCAAATAAAATCGACAAAAAGCAATCAAGATAGTATTCACACATGACCACATAGAAACACACAAATGAACAAATGCACTTGTAACAACATGCCAAACACACATACAGATAGAAGGACAAGAGCCTGGGGCACAAAGCCACATGGTACAAAGCCACCTGAATGTATATGTCCCTCCCCACCCACATAGAGAGGACATGCAAAATTGGGTGCATGCTTCTCCAGACAATTGTGCACGCATATAACTGCCAGACACATGACTGTACCCCAATTCCTCTGAAGCCAATTCAGATCACCCATACTAACCTTCAAAATTTGATGCTCTCCATTTTGTTTCATGATGGTTCCCCAGTCCAATTCTTTATTCCAGCCCAGCAAAGCTATCCTCTGCCTCCTCAGAACCATCAGGGGGAGGTAGTCTTTTTTATCTACTCTATTTCATGCCCTGTTGGGTTTCTCCTACCACTCATAACTCCCCTCCTCCAGGCAGCCTTCCCTGATGAACTGGCTCTGATTCTCAATTTGCCCTAGTCATTTGCACAGATTGATCTGTCCTGTGGTGAGTGTCACAAGTTACTTTGCATATTATGTTGGCAGAGAGGGGGACTGTAAACTCCCCAAAAGCAGGACCACTTAACAGATTATTTCTGTCAAATGCCAGGCCTCACCCCTCCAGAGCCAGGCTATGATGCTCCTGGGAGCACTACTACCTAGTTTTAATAAACAGAAAAATGAAACTGGGCCTCAAGCAGCCACTAGGAAAGTCTTCTGTCACATCCTGCAGGTATCTTCTTTACAATGACCTTTCAGAGCCACTTCAGGGGAGGACACACCTTGCTCTTAACTAGACATACTGCTTCCTGACTGGGTCCATGAGAAAACTTCGCTGTTTCTAAAAATTAGATCCACCCTAAAGGATAAAAATTGGCCTCTGGTGAGGATGCTCAGAGTTACACTGCAGGCTATGTTGATGATTCCCAAAGAGGAGTGTCAGAAATGACCTGAGCAACTGCAACAGCACCTGAAAGTGCTGCTTTGAAGAAGATGGCATGCTGTGGAATCGTTTCTTTGTGGGGGAAAAAAAGGCAAGATCACCCTAAAAATCCACTGATTGACTGCCTCCCCACCCCACCACGAGGTTGTTTTATTCCCAGCCCAACCTCTTTAGAGAGATAGGTACCCTGCCTGCTTCCCCCACCCTTTTTCCACTGTTGTCTCAACAGCTGGCTCTCCCTCCATGCCCTTGTCTCCCTCCTGCAGATAGAAGCTTCCTCCCTCTCCATCTTTCTGCCTTTTGTCCACATATTCTTCCATCATATTTCTTTGTCCACCTGTCTTTCTCTGTCTTCTGTTGATTTCTCTTCTCCTTTTCAATATCAGTTTCTTTCCCTCTGATTTTCTGTTAGGGCTCTGCCATTTCTTTACCTATGTCAGTCTTTCTCTAACATCATCTTTTTCTGTTCTCTTACCCATCCTACATTTCCATTGCTCACAGCAGTCACGGCAGAGGGAGGGTGTGTGAAAGTCTAGTTCAGCATGAGATGACTGGCATTTTGAATAGAGCTAGGAATTGCTGTGTTCCTGCTTCTCTTACACACATACACACATACATACACATACACACGCGCATACACACATACGCACACACATACACACACTTATGAGCATCTTCTCCCACCTGAGTCCCAGGTCCTGAGTGCCCAGTAGAGCCCTTGACCCAAAGTCTCCATCCCATCCTCTGCAACCTCTTTCTAGCCTTTCTCACTACCTCCTCCTCCCCACCCCTCATCTAGCTCACATTTCTTCCCTGCCTTTCTCTGTCTTCTGTCTCTGTGCACACTTCTCTCAGCCCACGCCCCAGGTTGCTGTCTTTGGCTCTGGGCTCATGGTTTTCTCTTTTCTAAGCCTGGATCCAACTCACATCTCTGAGTCTCTCTCTGTCTCTGCTATCTCTGGCCTCTGGGTGTTTCCATCTTTGTGTTTGTCTTCAGTCTCTCTGCTCTCTTTCCTTTCTCCTGCTTCTGGATCTGTCTCTTCTCTGTCTTTTCCTTTCCACTCTGCTAATGTCTCTCTTTACTGTCTCCATCCCTTTTCATCTCCAGGGTGCTGTGCTTGACTCTGCCTTATGGTCCCACTTTGCCAGTCTTGGCTTGAATTTGATGGATATTTCTGTCCCTGTCTGTGCGTCTGTCTCCTTCCTTCCCTGCTTCTTTGCACTACCCCTCAGCTA
This sequence comes from Noctilio leporinus, assembly GCA_004026585.1. NCBI lineage: Eukaryota > Metazoa > Chordata > Mammalia > Chiroptera > Noctilionidae > Noctilio > Noctilio leporinus. Next base: position 17,426 of record PVIW01005692.1, read on the forward strand.
TGGGGGGTGGGCCAGCGTGGAGGGCTCCAAGGGGAACCAAGCGGGTGACCCTTTGTGTGGAAGATTGACGGCCCTGTGGCGCAGCCTCCGCAGTGCTGATTAGGATGCAGCACAGGCTCCGACTGCAGCATTCTCCTCCTCACCGAACATTCTCCTCCACGACTCCAAATGCTAGTCCCCTCCCCGCCTGCTACCAGTCTCAGGGCCAAGTGCCTTTCCCCTCCCCCAGCTCCAGTTGTCCACTGGGAGCCACTGAAAATAATGGGAGGGTACTCAAAGGCCTTCTCTCTCACCCAGGGATCCACATGTCTTGTACATTCTAAGAAAAAAATGAAGAGAGGTGGGAGGCCGACTGGGGTTACTTTGCTGGAGGGGGACAGGCATGTGAAGAACAGAAATGTGCCTGGGAGCTTTGTCTCAGCATCTGGGGTGAAGGGTTGCCAAGCAGCTCCTAAACCCCTCACACAAGTACACATAGAGCAACAAGTCCAGGGAAAAAAATGATGTAGGAAAGAGAGTAGGAAATATGCCTGCCCTTCTTTTATCCCCTCAGAGTACTTATCACCCTTGTACATAGGAAGTGCCCCCAATAAATTATTGTCTTGTATCTCACCAGGTCTCTGATAATTAGTACCTAAATCTGTGGAACTTAATTCCTTTAAATGCCTCCCCTCATTCACCCACCCCCAGCAATGCAGTATCTACCCCTGGACAATTTCCTCCACCAAGCCTTCCAAGCATACAAATGATCCTCAGACCCCAGCTCCAAATCCCAGTCATTCCAATTACTCCTTCCTCCGTTATTCACCCTCCTCCTCTCCAACCCACCCCCTTGCCCACTCCAATGCAACTTGGCCCACTGGGTTTCTCCTCAAAGACAGTCAGTCACTAATAAGCACTGAATACTAGAAGGGGAGGGCCAAGAGCAACCTGGTGGGTGGGAGGGGATTCCAGAGCTAGCAAATAATGGGCCCTGTCAGCATCTGTCATATCTGCCATCTCCCTCCATCATCCCTGTCTCTTGCCTCCTGATTCTTGCCAATCCATCTCCCCACTGACGCTGACGGACTGAGCTCATGTGCAAATTCACAGAAGATGCGTAATTCTCGCCCTGCTTCAAACCCATTTTCTCCAGGAGTGTCACTAGACCCTGATGTCTTTCTTTGAAAACTTTCGACGACCCTAGGAAGCTAAGGTAAGATGAAACCCAAGGAGGAAGAAGACAAATTGCCCTCTCTACTCAATATTTTGGCCTCAGCTCTTTTCTCCAAACACATCCCCCAAAAGCGTAACTTAGCCCTAGCTGATGTGGCTCGGTTGATTGGAGCGTCACCTGGTCATGGGTACGATTCCCAGTCAGGACACAAACCCAGGTTGAGGGTTTGATCCCCTGATGGAGAGTGCATGAGAAGGAAACCAATCAATATTTCTGTCACCTCTCTCTCTCTCTCTCTCTGAGTCTCTCTCTCCCTCCCTCCCTTCCTTCCTCTCTAAGCAATGAAAAATTTCCTTGGGTGAGGATTTTTTTAAGAAGCAGAAACTTAAAACTTTAGGCAATCATAGAGAGGGCTGTGAATGTCTCCAAAAGCTAGGGAAATGTTTGGCGGGGGGAGGATTGGATCACCCAAGATTGGTTCTTGTAATATATCAAATTTCCACCAGGGGGCAAGGGACGCAGTTCTGCGAATTTGAGCGGGGCCTTCTCCGCAGCGACCACAGGAGGGCGGCAGAGAACGGTGCTCCCTGAAGAGCATGGGGCTGTGCTGTCTAAGCTGAGGGAGTCTTGATCCAGCAACAATTCATGAATTTCCAAATTCAGGAAATCTTTTTTGTAGCCCTCTATACTGACATCCCTTCTCAGACTCCTAGGACCCTGAAATGCCATCACCCATCCCATCCTCCTTTCATTTTTCTGGTCCCCCAGCACTGGGGTTGGTGGCAACAGAAGGGCCCTTTGGCATTTCCTTCACAGTTGTAAAGCAAATTACACCCAAGTTAACCAAAAAAAGAAAAAAAAAGTGACATTTCATAGGGTCCAAGCTGATAACTGGAGCCAGAACTAGAACCTAAGTATTCTGTTCCCAGTACTGAGTTGTTCCCACTGTCCTGGCTGATGCTCCTGAAATAAAAGCATACTTTTCGGGCCCCAGTGGAAAGCCAGCACACAACCATTGGTTTAAAATAATCAATGTCAAAGCTACACCCATCCCCATGTTTACATATATACCTGGTGCATACAGGACTGTTAACCACAGAGACAGAATCACACCCCTCATCTTTAGGCACACACACCCCTCTGCCTTCAGAGTCCATTCCATAGCCCCTTCCCCTCTCTCTACTTCCTGAACTACAAAAGGAGCTTCTCTTTGTTTATAATTTGTGCTTTTCAATGTGTTTCCCAAAGTTCCTCAAAGCGAAAGACAGGGAAGCACTGACCTTAGCTCCTCTTACCATATCCCTGTACAGATAAAAGAGAAGGCCTCCCAAGTCCCCAGCTCTCTCTTCCCAGTGATCCTCTCTCCCAGACCCTTCTCGGCTTCTTGCCTCTTCCTGTTCTTCCTCCAGATCCTTCTTGCTTACCTACCTTTAACTTCAAATGCTGAGTCACCTAGGGAAGCAAGCACAGAAAAGAAAGAGGAGAAAAGGCAGGAGGAGGAAGGGAGAAGAAGACCTAACTGCAAGTCCGGAGAGAATTCTGCCCTGTTTGCTTCACCCTCTGCTGGGAAATTCTACTTTGTGTATGACCCCAGTCTTCTGCCTAGCCCTCATTTCTTCCACTTTCCTTGGAGCTAAAGAGGTGGAGATGAGGGTAACTGAGGAAGGATAGAGCCAATTGGGGGAGGGGGCACAAGTGCAAACTCATGGGCCATGAACTGAACATGTACCTACCTGTGTGCCATACACCACCCCTTCCAAATAGCCCACACACACGTACTCCCTGCCATTCCCCATCAAGGATTCCTTCCTCACTAAATAAGAAGAGAAAAATATCCCAACCTCTCAGACATTTTATCCCAGCTTTCATCCTCTTGGGGAAATCTGAAATGACAAAACCCTCCTCTTTTATTTCCCTCTCCCCCATCTGCCTCCTTGTCCACTCTAGCTTTTGAGATTTCCACCTAAACCTTCCGGGTGCAGCCAGCCTCCCCACACCTTCCCCAGTATCGAGGAGGCACCAGACAGAGGCTTCTCCCTGCGAAGGACTGAGACAAACGCCAATCACGTTGGGGCCTCTCACAGTGCCCATTCTGCTATGAATTCCCAAGGTCAAAACCATTCTGGTGTTATTAAAAACATAAATGTTGCATACAGGCAGCGGGGGGAAAAATTATAAGGCAGCCAGATGAGAGGGAGATGGAGGGGCTGGTAATTGTATTCGTCTTCCCAGAGTCAAGCTCCATGGGGCTGGAGCTGCACACAGAACATTGCTTTTTAATTTAACTCAGTAAGGTCAGCAGCAGCAAATGAGGCAGGGGAGGAATGGCACCTCAGAGGGAGGGCGGCAGGGCACAGCCCTCACCCTGAGCCTGTCGAGTGGGGGCTCCTGGCCAAGATCTCCACACAGTGCAAGGAAGCAAAGGGAAAATGGCAGGGAGGACTTGGTGACTGTAAGCCCTCCAACAAAGGGAGTGGACTCAGTGGGTAGAGGAGGAGATACCATTGAGAGGGCTGCTGAGGAACTGGGGTTTGTGTGCACAAAAAGAGAAGGCTTCAAAGTGACTCTAGAGTGACCAAAAGGACTCAGGCTAATGGACACAAACACCCTGCTCTATGTTCCCTCCTTACAGACCCACTGTACAGAAGAGAATAACAAGGATCATGATTAGAACTCAGAGGTTCACATTTCTCCTAACACCTAAATCCTAAACTAAGAGTTCTCTAGTGAAATGAACCACTCTGTCCCATCCCCTTCATCTCCAAAGATCCAATGGAACAGCAGAGAGGAGGATGGGAGGAGAAACAGAAGCAGAACTGCCTTTCCTCAGAATCTTCTTCACATTCCCCCTTGGCCATCTTCCTTTTGGCAGCGCTGCTTAGCTGTATGGTGATCCTTTCCATTTCTAGTGCAAAAGGAAGGACCAGAGTTAGACCACAGAGGGGACCTCCCAGATTACCATCTTGGTCATAGGCACAACACAGACTGGGGTAGAAAAGGATAAGGAACCTAGGCTTTTCCTGAACAGGCCCAATGATCTGAGCATGACAGAATCAGGGAACCTCGAGAAGGTGGAGCAAGTCACCAGGTATGGGTTGGGGACTTTTAAAAAGCTGTATAAGCCCTGGCTGGTGGCACAGTGGATAAGGCGCTGGCCTGCAAATCCAAAGGTTGCTGGTTCAATTCCCAGCCAGGGCACATAATCAGGTTGCAAGCCAGGTCTCCAGCCAGCTCTGTAGCTGAAGGCAGGTGAAAGAAAACTAACTATACATTGATGATGTCTTTCTTCCTCTCTGCCTCTCTCCCTTCCCCTCTCTCTAAAAATAATAAAATGTTTTAAAAAATAAAAAGCTGTACAACTGTCAAAAGCAGTGACATCCAATACACTTTGGGATTTATTGGGAAGTTCTTACACAGGTCAGACCTCCCTCAACTCCTGCTTCAATTTTAGGTTGTGCGCTTTTTAAGAGGGAGAGTTTGAATAGTAGGTTTGAGACTCCAGGACAGAGTTTCAAGTCTCTCTTTTCATCTAAAAGTGTCCTTGCTATTTGGCTTCCCTTCCAAATTTCTACTCCCCTGTCAATTAGGCAGGCTAAAGCTCCCTGAGAAAACCTCCGATGTGAATTAGGAATTCTGAGACCCACTACCCTCATGGTACACACCTATGCAAGCATCCCCCGACACACACCCCCCCACACCCCCACACCCCTGCCTCTCCTTTCCCAGGAGTCCTGCTCTCAGCACTTGGCCCCCAACCCTGCAGTTCTCAATAACTGCCACAAGGTGGCGGCCAATGCATCGACTGGTCCAGAGCTAGACTTGGTGCCTCATTAGAGCTAGGACCCACTCCTCCACCCAGATCTCCACTCATTCCACCCTCTCCTCCCCAGGTAGGGATCATTCCAAGGGTCTCAGGAAAGGAATCGGTTTTTGAAAGAGCTCAGGCTTTGAGTAACAGGTAGTCTGGGTAAGGATGGGATGGTGGAAGGAAAGGGAAGGTAGAAGAGAAGACTGAGAGATATGTCTGAACAGATTTAAAGGGGGAGCAGGTAGTTAAGTGAAATGCAAAAGCCAATTTGAGAAATCATGGTGAGGCTGCCTGCTACTCCCCACACCAGGCCCAGCATCCCAGGAGCTCCAGAGCAAGTAGCAGACAAGAGGGGCCTGTTAACTGGGCCAGAGGCAACCAGGAGGAGGACCAGGAGCTGCAGGTGAGGCCTAAACCAGAATAAATAACAGGATACATATAGAAATGCCTACATTGCCACCTCCCTGCTCAGAATGACACCCAGTTGGATGCCACTATCTCTGCCATTCCCAGAGCACAGAAAATGGGAAGGGCTCAGTCATTTCTCCACTGTAGTCCTGACCTACCTAGAGAGGGCTCCTGGGATAAAGGAGAAAACACAGGCCAAGAGAGGTGTCAGTGCTTGTGGGTGGGAGAGTGGGAAGGGAAGAACAAGGAAGGGGCACATAACTAGGAAACAGAAGAGAGAATAAGAGACCTGAAGACACCTTGGCAGTGGTTTTGAAAGAGGAAATTTGGGATACAGAACCAGGAAGATTAATCAAGCAAGACTTCCCAGAGGAAGAGAGCACGGGGTGATATTGCAAAGGACTGAGAGGCTAGTCTGCAGGAAGAAGAGAAGAGAAAATGATTCAGACTGGGGACACACCATGAGGCTAGGAGATGGTGAGGGATGAGTGACTAAGATAGCTGCCCAGATGGAGCTAAGAGACCAAATTGAGGGTCCTATTGAGGGAGAATGGGGAGTTAGAGGAGCAGGTGTCAGTGGCTGAGAGGCCTTGTAGCCCACCTGTAAGTAACTATAGGCTTAAGCAAGAGGAAGTGGGCAGCATCCCAGTCTCACTGAAGTATCCCTCTCTCTCCCCATCTAAGAGAATGGGAACAGAGTCTAAGGTCCTCCAAATGGGGCACAAGGACTCCTAGGAAGTGTAGAGACCTGGATTTTCCAAAGGCGACCACCACAAAGCAGGACACTGAGTGAGTCTTGCTCCTTCTAAAGCCTCTGGCTCCTATCTGTAAAGTAAAAGAGTTGAAATTGATGGTCTCTGATCTCTCTTCTCTGAAACTGTCCTGTTGGTCATTGCCCACCACCCCAAAAATGATCCAGCTCATCTGTGATCCACCAGACTTTAGCCCCACATTCTCTCAGTGTCCCTATACCCCAGACCACTTCCCTAACCAGAAGAAACTATGTCCATATGGGAATGGTACTAGGTTCCAATTTTATAAACTCAGCATGGGCTTATGAGCACAAAAATACAAGAAGACCTGTGGTTAGTCTCTGGACGGTCTTCCCAGCACAAAGGGTCTAAAGCCTCAGCTTGTGTGAAGTTCAGTGAGCATGAATACATAGACTTACCAGAGGCCTTCAAGAGACAAGGACAATCATTTAAACAAGTTTTCACTATGATTATGGTTTCCCCAGAATCAGAAATATGAACACAATGATTTCTGAGAACGATACCACCCTAACAAAGAATAAGTTGAGCCTAGAGTAGGAGATTACAAACTGGTTAGAAGATCATTCCCAAAACCTGGGGATGGAGAGAGGAGAAAAAAGTAGGCATAACCCCTCCACTGTTTGAGCACTCTCTCACCCTGGCCCACCCGCCTCTTCTTTGCCCTCCCCAATCAGATCAGGGCCTATGAGCACTCCCAATGCAAGCCCTGGGGAAAGGTTCTCAGGAACTAGTTTCTACCCAGCCTCAGACCAGGCACCTTGACACCATCCCCATGTACCTGGCAGGCCAGAGGCACCCACTGCTCAAGCTACCCGATCCCCCAGGCTCCAAATAATACAGCCTTCCTCTTCTGGCCTTCCACTGCGGCCCTACTATATACCACAAACTGGAATCTGCTTGAGATTTGGGCAAATCAAATCTCTGAGTCTTCAGGCCTCTCAAAATACCACACACACACACATATGCACACATTCACCTACAGATAGGCAGATAAACACACAGATAGACACACTCATACATGCAGACACATTTCCTCAAAACACACTCATACACGCACCCATATATCACAAATATTCTCACACACATGCAATGTAAAGGCACATAATCATAAATGTATACATTTTCAGACAGGCATGCATATACAAACTTACATGCTCATCAAACACACTTGTACACACATGCATGCACATGAATCTCTATTCCTTTCTTCTGACTAAGAATCAAAGGCCCAGTGCTCTAGATTCTAGGGGTCTAAAATGTCCAGGGATAAACATGGAAACCCACAAGAAACCTCTTTTCAGTTTCCTGGCCCCAAGTGGAACTCCTTTGCTATATTCCCCTTCCTGCCATGAGAATCTCTAAGACTCTGGCCCATACCATGGAAGTAAAACCAGCAAAGATAATTCATACAACAAAGATTTTTGTGCACCTATTTGCCACCCCCCCACACCTGCACACACATACACACATACACTATACAAAAGAGTAAAACCTTTTGTATAGTGGAAAGAGCAAGAGTTCAGGAGTCAAGGACCTAAATTCAAATCCTGCCTTTGCTTCTTAATAAGCTGTGTTACCTTGGGCATCTTACACAACCTCTCTGAGCCTTAGTTTCATCACCTGTAAAATGGGCTTAATTAGATTCACCCAATCATTCTGTGAGGATTAAACCCCAGGAAAACCCTCCATCAGCAATGTGTCCACCCAAGGCAAGTGACACCTTTCTCTTCCCCAGCCCCTGGGGTGAACATCTCCCCACACCCTCCCTGTCCTGCAGCTGCTGAAACAGAAACCTCATCTCCTTCAGCCTCAGACCCCCAGGTGCACACACCTTGGGAAACTTGATCTTGTACTGGGCTATCTCCATCCGACTCCCACCCCCACCCCGCCTCCCGCCCCTCCTGGTCCATCATGCCTCTCGCCCGCCCGTTTGCAGGTCGCGTTTTCCGTAATAACCTTTAATGCGGCTGGCCACGGCCCAAATGTTCGCGATGGAGCGCTGGGCCCAGCGCATCAGATGGACGATGAAGTGTTAATCATCCCCCAGGGAGCCGTCCCGCGGAAAGTCGTCATTAATTTCTCTGAATTACACCAATTCCGAGACATTCTTTATGGACAGACAGTGCGGGAGACAGTTATATGACAGGACTTGCTGTGCTAAGCAGATGTGGGAGAGATTGCGTCGCCCCATGAATACTAAACAATCGCTCTGAAGAAACCCCACAAGCTTCTGCGCTCAGAGCTGGGAAGCTGCCCAGGCTGCCCCCACCCACACGGGAGTGGGGGCACATCCTGCAGGTGTCTGGGACTGGAGTGGGTAGGGAGGACAAGCGGAGAATTGAACCTCCAACCCCTGCTGCTTAGGTGGCCTCCTCAGCCCTAGTCCAAAGTCAGGCCTGAGCCTCAGAGCGGGAAGTGGCTCTGGGAGTCTTACCATCACCTTCGGGGACCGTCCAAGGACCCACAAACAAGCATGCGTTCCCTGCCACCACCTCTGTTCCCTACATTCCTCCCAGGGCCTGACCTGCTTCGGGACTGCTGTTTGTCTTCCCCCTCTCCCGCTCTAATCCTCCTCCAGCTCTGCCTCCACACCGCTCACCGTGCTGACCACCTCTAAGCTTCCATCTAGCACTGCTTCATCCCGCTTCTTTCTCTAACCACCCTGCCCCAAGTGTCGCCATCCTCCTCCAGCTGCTCCCTCTCTCCACCCCTCCGGCCCATCGTCCTGCGCACCTCCCACGCTGCGCTCCTCTGCCGCCGGACCCCTCCCGTCTCTAGCCCACCTCCCGAGGCACAGCTCCACTTTCCAACCTGCTGCGTCTCACCATGTTGCCCCCTTTCAAATCATTGCTCCTACGTCTGCTTTCACTCCTCTCCCACACGACAGAACATAGCGGGAACGGCAGGGTTCAGAGCAGAATGAAAGAAAGAAAAAGGCTTCCTTGCCCTTTTCCTCTCTCCCTTTGCCCTTTGCCGGCCCTCGTCCCTCTCTTCCTTCTGGCAGACCACACCAGAGTTAGCGAGCAAAGTGGTGGGCGGGAGGGGAGAGGTTGAGGCACAGAGTAACCAAGGGAACACCTGAGTGGCAGTTCAGTCACACCTGAGCGAAGTCCCGCCCACCTAGAGCACCCTCTCCTGAGTGGCCTGGGAAGCCCGGCCCGCCAGCCCCCAGCTCGCCGCTGCCCCAGGCCCGGAGGGACCTTCGGCAACGCTGGGACCTCGGAAGGGCCTGTTTTTTTGGTCATCCCAAAGCCACTACCCCTCGAAAGAGGGCAGAGGCAAATGGTGGCTCTTCCCCATCAGGTAGTCCCACCACTTCCACCTCCAGCTGGAGGGAAGTCTCCCCCTCAGCTCCTGGCGCGGGTTTGGGAGAAGGGAAAGTGCGCAGCCTCTGCGTCTTTTCTCCTCGCGGATAATTTATGTATGAGCGCCGAGCAGATGGCGGGTAATTTAGCAATTACCGTGTGCAGAAACGACTCGCGCCTCCACACGAAAGCCAAAGATTCCCCGCCGCAGTCTCACCTTCTTTTCTGCCTCTTTTCTCTATTTTGCTTTCCCGACTCCCCTGGACACACCTTGCTGAATCCCAACATTCAAGGGGAGAGTCCCTTTTTATCTTCATTCTTTTCTGTTTCCATCATAGAATTTCTGCCTCAAAAAACAAGGAGACCTGTCTGCTTGCTCAAAGTTCTTCTCCTCTAACCTTAATCTTTCTTGCTGCAATAAATGATCATACTGTCCTGGAAAGCTGTGGGGCTCTCTCCCAACCTTCTCCCCACTCCCAGCTTCTTCAGGTTTCTCAAGGCACTTCCCCCAAATATCTAGGTTCCAGATCCCAGGGTTCAGAAGAGGCTTCTGGACTCTTAGATCAACCCAGGAGCTGAGGGGCCTGGGTACCTGCATGGGTAGTGAGGGGAAGGCGAGAGTATTAAGGTGACAGTGGTCAGAGTACACTTTGGAGATCAGTACACACAGTGAGTGTGTAACAAGTGTGAAATAGCTGATTGAGAAGCTGACTTTGTGAGATGGGGGAGGATAGAAGAAATGATGCTGGAGGAACCTAAAATGCCTCCTCCCCATGCCATTCTTCCCTCTGGGCCACCTGGAAAGAGGATGCTATGAGATAGGCCCTAAGCCTGGAGACCTCTCTAGGCTGAAGATGGGTGTCTTCCCCTCCATCCACCTCCACCCAGTCCAACCCAGGCCACCAGGACACCCATCAAGAGCCCAGACCTCCGTACCCCTCACACATCCTCTCTTCAATGGGCTCTCAGATCTCTGACCCCTAACCCTGCACATCAGTGTGAATGCCCCACTCTGGTAGAACTTTAGGTGACCTTTAGGCTCTGAAAAGCTAGGCTCTTGGGCTTTGAGACAGCCCCACTACCATCTACCCCAATTCCTTCTCATTCCTCAACACCAGAGGAACACTAATTAATTAGTGTGTGCAACCAGCCATGGGCATGATCTTGTTACACACCACAGGGACCCGCTGTTAATATACCAGACCCCTGGGACACGGGCACATACCAATTACACGGCCAGCAGCTCAGCTAATCATGGCTCCTGGTGACACTGTGACTCACAGAGGAATCCCCATCTTCCTCCTCCCTACATCCACTGCCCCTCCTAAGCTCCCAGCTTGTAGAACAGGAGGCTGGAAGGAGGTAAACACTGGTTGGGGAACGTTGAAATTTGCTGGTAAACAGGAGACCAGCCATGGAGTAGCTAAGGTGAGAGTAGGAATGAAAAGTTACAAAGAAAAGAGAATTTTCTTACTAATCACCTTGGAATATAAATGGCCACTCTGAAATTAGTGACTGCAGCAAGAGGGAGTGCTGATTAGACTATAAGAAGGACTTCCTAAGGAGATGCTAGAGTAGGATTGGGCCTGGAAAAGAGCAGACTTTCTCCCAATAATCAGGAGATAAGAGAAGATGCTCACTTAGGTCAAGTAGGAAGGGAGATAGGGGCAGTTCCAAGAATTCAGGTATTTGGTTCCATCCTGTCTCCAGCTACAGTTCAAGGATACAGAGAAGAGGCATTCTTACTACAGACACAGATAGACGACTTCCCCCACGCACGTTCCATTGACTTTGCCATTCCTCTGTCAATGCACAGCTTCTCCGAGATTTAGCATATTGACTCTCGGAGCTGCAGAAAATTGAATTTTCTTCATTACGACTGTCTCTCGACAAAAGCAGCTCATAAATTCTCCATCTTTTCCAGGCTCCCCAACCCTCATCACCCAACATCTCTTCAGGGGAGTCACATATTTGAACATGCAATTCACATGGGTATAAAGACAAGACTTGACCAGTACTCCCTAAGAACTCCCACTCACCACAACCATCACTTACTGCCCAGGCATACATGCAGTCTACACATGGACCAGGCCACTGTTCTCAGGCATGAGGGCACAAGTCTTCCACACTATGGTCCATGTATATGATACTCATATTCACTACATAGCAGATATGGATGGTCCATACCAAGGAACTGAAAGGTCCCATGCCTCAGCCATGCTTGTACTTCTCCTGTACCTTATGAGCAATCTTGTAGGTGTCACTCCCACTCAGGATAGACCACATGTTCTGACATGCAATATTCACTCCAAGTTTACCTCACTGTTGCCTGGTCATAGCTAAAGGCACCTTTCCAGTCTCAGAGCCCGCAATGCATCCCCACCTAGGGATAAACCCACAAGCAGGATACATGCACAAGTCTACATGCTTTGCACAGACAGGAGGGAGAGGAGAAAACATCTCCTAGGACTTAATAGGGAGCCCTCTTTCACACTATAGCAAGCACTGCTGTCTCCTCCAACACTGCCCCCAGCCCATACACGTACTAAGGTGGTCCTCCTCTGTGGACTACAGCCTAGCTCCTCAGCAGTCCTCCCCAAGTTACAGATGCCCCTTCCAACATCAAGGGGTGTATGTTGGCATTGGTTCCCCACCCAGAGTGTGCTCTCTCCATCTGACCCTCCATCACTTCAGCCCCAGGAACAGAATTAGAGGAGGGCAGGGCCTCATAGAAGTTCCTTTTGATACCTGTGCCAGCCTGGCAGCTGAGGCTATAATGGATGGGCAAGAGGCCAGGGTGATGGCCAGCACCATGTGGCTTGTGCCTAGGGCCAGACTGGGGCGGGAAGTAGTGGGCTAGGTGCCCAGGTACTCCACCCTCCAAAATGCCACACAATCTGTAAGTGAAAAAAGACAGAAAAAGGGACCCAAATAGATACAGACAAGGAAACCCCCTGAGACCAAACTAAACCAATTTCTGCCCCCATCCTGGCCTCTTAACAGCCACTCCCCACACCAACTCTGACCCAAGCACACACTGACATAAGAGAGGCCAAGTTGTTATTTCGTTTCAAGTATGACCAGCTCAAGCTTACACAACAGGAACTAGAGATTTGGGGTGCAACCAGAAAAGAGAAGGATGATTCCTAATTTAGGAGAGTGGCTGAGACTTGGGATCTCTCCTTGCATTTTTATGTGTGTTAATTAACGTGCAAATGTTTTTGCACAATGCAGATAAACATCTATTGTTTTTGCAGTCCCAACCCTGCTTCTAATGGTATTTGTAAACATACATAAAATGTACCTATTTTATTTATAATTGGCTCTTGTATTTCTCCCAGTACCTGAATTTCTGAACCACCCTCCACCTTCTCCATTAAGAGCAAATTTGGAGCCTAGGCTGGGTAACTCAGTTGGTTAGAGCATCATCCTGATATGCCACAGCTATGTTATGCAGTTAGATCTCCCATCTCTGTTCAAGGCACATGCAAGAAGCAATCAATGAATGCATAGATAAATGAAACAACAAATCCATGTCTCTCTCTCATCAATAAATAAAAAAAATTTAAATAAAAATTCCTTAAAAGAGAGAAAATTTGGAGGTACAGGAAGATAACCGGGAAGGTGGAGTTCCACAGGGCAAGAAATGGCTTTCTGGAGACTGAGAAATTCTTCAAACCCACTATGTCAAAAGCAGAACAACTTCCCCCATCCCAGCCCCAGCCCCAAACCTGCTTCTTCTCTCAAGGTCTCCATCTCTAAGAGGAACCACCGTCTACTGAGCCAGGAACCTAGGATCAGTCATGACTCACTCTTCTTAGTTGGGGTTGGGACAAAGTAGTCAGTTGCACTCAACTAAGTTGACTTAGTTGACACTTTTTTAAAAAAAAGCTAATTGTTTGAATATTTATGGCCTCACATCCACACACATCAAAATTATTTCAAAAATCAAAATGTCTTGGTTTTCTCTTTCCCTCCCCCCACCACACCCTGTCCATACTACCTGCTAAATAGCTCTTGAGTCTATTCACATCACTCCAATTTCTCTAGCAAATGAAAGTCAGTTCCCAGCAAGATGACTGAGCTGCCTTCTCACTGCTTTCCCAGGCTCCAGGGTTAACCCTCTCCATTCCCATGACACCAGGGAGGCCCAGGAACTTAGGAGACATGCCCACCCACACAATTTCCCAGAGAGAAGTACTCTGAAAGGTGATGGAACTGTCAAGTGCATGAAATAAACTACTAAAATTGTGACTACAATACAGCTCTGTTTATTTTGCAGAAGTGTAAAAATTTTCAAACTTTTTAAAAACTAGCCCTGGCTGCAATGGCACGGTGGAATGAGCACCAACCTGCCAACTGAAGGGCTGCCGGTCTGATTCCCAGTCAGGACACATGCCTGGGCCTTGGGCCAGGTCCCTGGTTGGGGGTGTGCAAGAGGCAACCACACATTGATGTTTCTCTCCCTCTTATTCTCCCTTTCTCCCCATCTCTCTAAAAATAAATAAACAAAATCTTTTAAAAAAAGAAGACGAGATCAGAGATGTTACTTTTTCTCACTCTCCTCCATTGGAGGACTCAGTGAAAAGTTAGCTCTCTACAAGCCAGGGAACAAGTCCTCATCAAGGAATTAAATCAGCCAGCACCTTGATCTTGGACTTCAGAGCCTCCAGACTGTGAGAAATTCCTGTTATGTCACTCAAACTATGGTATTTTTGTCATGGCAGCCTAAGCAGACTATGACACCTACTTTCCACAGAGTCCATAGTTTAGGAACACTAAGGAACAAGTCTACAATAAACTGAGACACCAGCTTTTTCTATTATGTGTGCGAAGCACCTAGCAGAGTACCTGGCACATGGTAGCCACTCAGTAAGTACTAGCTACTGATATTCTGAGAAACATTTTCTTATATTGGAAAAGACATGGGTTTTAGAATGAGATTGGTCTGAGAGGACTTGAATAACTTACTCTTAGTTTCAGTTTCTTTATCTGTAAAATCTGATAGCACCTTACATGGTTATTGTGATGATTTGATTGGTGAAAGAGCCCTTTCATATAATAGGCCCCCAACCAGCTCCTCAAAGCCTTCCAAAAGTCAAGGACCAGCTTCCATTAAAAGTTCATTGTGTATTAGACACTGGGTTGGATGAAGAAATACCAGAATTAGGAATTTTATAAAAGAAAAAAAGACTAACTTTCAGGAAATAGGATTCATTTTGCAGCAGCTTCTTCCACAGCCTCTAGAGAGTGTTGTCAATCTTCTCCCAGACCTAGTCAGGAGTTAACCTGTATTCTCAGAACTTCACAGATCAAGATCTCATAGCCTCACTCAGGAGTATTTTTGATCCCTGTAACTTTCACTCACAACTTACTCCCCTTGTATTAAAAAAAAAAAAAAAAAAAAAAATCAACAGTGATTCCTAATGGAAATCAAGTCCAAACTTTTTAACCTGATGTATTGGTTAAGAAAATATTATCTACTATAAAACATAAAGTCCAAAATTCTAGTGGTGTAGCAAACAGAAATTGATTCATTGGTCAAGTAATTAGTAGGTAATTCTCTGCCAAGTGGTGATTAAGGGAGCTAGATTCCTTCCAACCCAATGACCCACCATCTTTAACACTTGGCCTTCAACTTCACTGTGCCTAAGGTTACATGCATTAAGCCGGAAAGGAAAGAACATGAAGGATCTCCCTTGAAAGATTGTCGTGGGCCAAGCCTCGAAATGGAACACATGACCTCAAGCAGGGGTCCCCAACCTCCAGGCCTTGGACTGTCTTGCCGCACAACAGGAGGTTAACTGTAATGTAATGCCCTTGAATCATCTCAAAACCATCCCTCTACCGGCAGTCCGTGAAAAATTTGTCCTTCACGAAACCCATCCCTGGTGCCAAAAAGGTTGGGAACCACTGACCTAAAGGGAAATTGAAAAATGTGACCCAGTGATGTGTGTCAGAAAAAGAAGGAAAGAGATTCCGATAAACACATAGCAGGCTCTGCCTCATCTGGCATTCAAGACTCTCCACACTCTGGCTTACAGTTACTTTCAAACTTGATCTTTCAAAATTGACACCATTTACCTTTCAAACTTTTCAGGTTATTAGTCAGCTTTGCTGCAATAACAACCATCCTCAAATCTCAATGGCTTACAGCAAAAAGATTTATTTCTGACTTATTTTTATGTAGATTGTTGGCCAGATACAGCTCTGCTCTATGAGACTTCTGATTTAGGGACCTATGTAGAAGGAACAAGTTGGCCATGGAATATGCCCATTCTAGTGGCCAGGAAGAATAAGAAAATTGAAACTCACATGCTTAAACATGGAATGAGTCACATCAATTCACATACCGTTGGCCAAAATATGAAACACAATCAAGTCCAACGTCAGTGAAATGAGACATATATTCCTCCTACAGGACATACTACAAGTCACATGGCAATGGCAAGCAAGTAAATTTCAAACAATAAATCAATCTATTACAACTGCTATCTTCTATGATAGACATTACTAATTCACCCAAGAACTCTTTCCTCCCAAACCTTTCAACACAACATTTCAGGTAGTCATTATCAATAATCTGAATTTGAAAATTTTTAAAAAGTTAAAATTGATGTTTTCTTTTTTAAAATTTTATTTGTTAATTTCAGAGAGAGAAAAGAAGGGAAAGAGAGAAACATCAATTTAGTTGTTCCATTTATTTACACATTCATTGGTTGCTTCTTATATGGGCCCTGAATGGAGATTGAAACTGCAACTTTGGCAATGCTCTAACCAACTGAGCCTACCCAGCCTTGGCCTTGATGTACTGTTCTTAAGTGACCTCCTAGACTCCAGGATACATTATACACTCCCACCTCTGATTCTTTGCTTTAGCCTGGAATAAACTCATCCTTTCTAGACTTGTTCTGACAAACTATCCAAATTCAATCCATCTTTCAAATATCTTTGTTCATTTTTTCAACAAAATTTAATGAATACCTAGCACAATGTCTGACATATATTTGTCAAATGAATCTGTTTCACATCTCCTTATGCCTATACATAAATACTCAGTGAACATTTGTTCCCTGATTAAATAACACCACAGTTCAGTTACTTAGAACAATGGGATTAAGTATCACATATCAGGATATTCTGGGGTGGGGGTATGGTGTACTGACTACTAACTACACTGGTCTACTGACTACTTAATCCTACCACTTACTAGTTGGATGACTTAGGTAAATTACTTAATTATCTGTGCACCAGTCTTTGTCATATGTAAAATGGGGGTGGAGGGATACCATATAAGGTTATTACTATTTTAAACAGAAAATCTCTTAGCATAGTTTAAACACACCATAAGTACCCAATAAATGGAAGCTGTTATTACTTTTAGCTCCAGCTAAAACTGCGACTAAGTTTTCTTCCAAGCATTTATCCTGTGAAAAAGACATAAACCAAGAAGACTGGAGACTTTGGTCCCTGAAGAGACCTCACTCATTTTCTTTTTCTTTTTTTCTTCTTCTTCTCCTTCTCCTCCTCCTTATTTTCAGTATGTCTTTTGTTTTTGGCATCATTATTAACTTACCCCAGGACCTTAAGCTCATCCAGTAGTTTGTAACTCATAAATCCTGACTAATTGCATAGACATGTCTCCTTAATGTTCGTGAAGTGCTTGGAGATCTTCAGATGAAAGGCACCCAAGGGCAAGCACCAGACACTGTCTATTCAGCCCTAAATGCAAAATACTACCAAAAAACTTGCGGAAAGCCTTGGGAAACCCAGGAAGAGCACATCACTCCTTAGACTGTAATCCCCTAATACAAGGATGGAGAAAGAGATCACTTAGAATGTTTCAGACTGCTTGGAGGATCAAGGAGGGCAGGATGCCCAAGTCTTTGATGTAACTTAGGCTGTGGGAGGTGTGTGAATCTTTCCCCTCTCCTAAATAAAAACAGAAGCAACAACACGTATTGTTATCCTGATTAATTTAAGCTAGTTAAAAAGGCTTAGAAAAACTGGCCCCTTAAGTGGCTTGTGAGTTGTGACCAGTTCTGAATTAAGCCAGGCTCCCTTTTCAACTTCATTCTTCTACTACACCTCCTTCCTCCCACCCCTACCTCACCCCCTCAGGCAGTGGACACTCTTCCTAGACCTAGAGGTCACTCTAGGGGAGCCAAGTCCAAGAGTTTGAGTACCGACCTGCCCGACACTGAAACCCTCAAGTTGGAAAAAGAAAATAGCGATGCACAACACGTAGTTGTTATAGGGGCTCTCTCTGAGGTTGAAGCAAAGAAGAAACTGCTATAGCACAGCTATTAGTTTCCCATCCCTTAAATTGCAGGTAGCTGTGATATAACGGTGAGAGCATTGCACTTATAATAGAATCACGCAATCCTGGTGTTCAACCATTTCATAACTGATATTTTAACGGTTCTGAGCTTCAGTTTCTGTCTCTGTGTAGAGCGGAAAACAATACTATCTATCTGACAGATTGTTGCTAAAAGTAAACGAGACAAAAGTATACGAACTCGTCCGGCCCTCAGGAAAGTATTACAAAGAGGGCGTTCAAGCCGTAACTCCTCCCCATCCCCCAACCACACACTTTACGAACTGACAGTCACTATTAATAAACCTGCCCCTTCTAAGGAATCCTGGGCCATGAAGTCCTTTGATGGCCACACCCTCGTTTGCTGTCATGGAAATATGAACTACGTTACCCAGGATGCAGTGGTGAAGCCGCTGCCCCGACCGCCCTTTACTCCGCCTTCCTTGCGCATAGCCTTTTGGGATATGTAGTTTTATATCCATACCGGCTCCCCAGCAAAAGGCCGTGGAGGAACCACAGGTCCCAGAAGTCCTCGCGCCCACTCTTCTCCCTCCCCTCTCGGAGTCGGAGTGCTGTTTTTGTTGTTGGTGAAAGGTGAGGGAACAGCTGATCCGTCTGTGGGGTAAGAAACTTGGCCTAATTTGGGGGGAATCTTATGGGGAGCCACTCTACTTTCCAGTCTGTGAAAAAAAATAAGTTAAGGGAACTGCAGAAGGGGGATGCAGGAGCGTTCGGGTTTTAACACTTTCCGTACTGGAGAAGCCAACCCCCACTGTTTTGGGAGTTTTGGGTCTGAAGGCGGCCCTGATCAAAGGGGTGCCCCCTTACTGTTCTCACCTTCCTCTCTGTCCTTCTCTAAAAAGCTTGATATGCTTAAGGGATTTGGGGGCGGGGGGCGGCTCAAATCTTTACTCATTCTCCCCAGTGCAAGACTTGGCCCTCACAAATCTTTCCTTTCTCCTTTCCACCCCCACATCCCTCGCCAATCCAAAGGCCTTTACTACGTTGCCTCCCTGGGGGAAAACCTTCCAAGGTGTAGAATGTCAAGGAACTTTAGAGTCCTACAGAGTGGGGTATGTGGTAGCCCACCGTGCGAACACCTCAGCATGGCTACACACGTTCACGTTACATGTCCAGAGCTCTTTCAGGCCTGTGGAGTGTTTCCAACTGTGAAGGATGTTATTTGTGGCAAGTATTTGGGATTCCCCAGGCTTAGACTTTGGGATAATTTTTCTCCCCTTAGAAAGCCAGAGAATTATATTTGGAGAAAACATATGGACTAGTTTAAACTAGTTTTAACTAGGGATTTCTTAAAGAGAGATGAAAATCCAAAGAAACCTCTTTTCCTCAAGTTAGTCTCTCTTTTGAAAGTAAAAGTTGCTCCTTTTTGTAGGGCTGACCCACCATTCCTCTTTTTAACATTCCTGCCCCACTTACTTAAGCGTGGTGTGGGTCTGTGATGTTTGGGAGGGTGCACATGACTAGTGGCTAAGGCTGATTGGATGCAGTCAGCTGTGACTGACACAGGGTGAAGATTAGTGGGCTAGAGAGGACAGATGGTCAGAGCCTAGGCTGGAAAGTTCTCTCGATTCTTATCATTATCTTTGCCCACCTCACCCCCATATTTTCCTATTACCTCTCCCCACCTAACTTGGAACACCTCTTCCTCTCAATTTTATCCTACAGTGTGCCTCCAACTACCAATCCAAGCAGATGAAGGGTTGAGACTAAAGGGAGCAGAGAAAAAATGGGGAGAGAACTAATGAAGCTCAGTTACATAGAGTCAATCCAGTAGGTTTATAGTCCTGCTTCAGGGAAGACCTGAAGAAAAGGATGTTAGGTCCTTTTTGAATTATCTCTTCCTTCTCTCAACATTATATTTACATTCCCCCTTCCCAGGGCTCCTTATTTTCCACCTTTCAGTCTGTCCTCTGCCCAGGAGTGGGGCTTCAGGTCCCTGCATTCCATCTCCTCACACCACATTCCTGCTGAGTATTTCACTCCACCCTTGTAGCTGCCGCCTCCAGAATTCTTGACTTCCTGGAATAGTGAAGTTGAGGACAGAACCTGTCTTTCCTTATCCCCTCCCTTTTCTTTTATCTCTTAGATGAGAGTGGAAGGTTTTTTGTTTGTTTGTTTGTTTGTTGCTTTTAATTCATGGGGTTACACAGCTCAGAGAAGGGGAAAGTGTGAGTTCAGGGGCCTGAGGATTGGGCTATTGCTCCTCCCCAGCCACAGGTTAACCCTAAAGATGCAATCATTACTTTTAGAGGTTAATTGCTATTTTCAGGTGCCATAGTAATTCTTGTGTATAGTTGGGTCAACAAGCTCAGGAGTGCACAAGGATACCTATTCAGAATGGGACGGCCCCATACCTCAGTTGGATTTTTTAAAATCCTCACCCAAGTACACGTTTGTTTATTTAATTATTTTTTAGAGAGAGAGGAAAGGGAGGGAGAAAAGCATCAATATGGGAGAGAAACATGGATTGGGTGCCTAGTCGTAGGCACCCTGACTAGGGATGAACCTGCAACCTCTGTATGTGCTCCCAGCAGGAATTAAACCTGTGATCCTTTGGCTCATGGGGTCCAACCAACTGAGCCACACAAGCCAGAGCCTCAGCTGGATTTTTAATTCAAGAGTCAGGGGATGTGGGGGATGGGATGTGGACATGGAGGCTAAAGAATTTGGAATCCATAAGGATGTTAAGAGGTAGAAAAGGAGGGACTGAGGACAGCAGAGCCTGGAATACTGAGATGTGATTAGTGGCACAGGAAGAATGGAGCAGAAATTGAGAGATCTTAACTCTAGGAAGAATTTATGACTTAGAGTGAATATAGTGTAAGATATGACAGGAGTGATAGAAGGTCAGACTTATGCCCTGCAGACTAAGAGTGACATCTCTAAAAGGGTACTATAACCCTCAGGGACTGTATACTAAATATGACTTCATCTCCAGGTATAGTGGTGGGGGTTGTGGGTAGCAGGAGATGGAGTTGAGAGGAAAAAGATGGAGTGGAGAGACTAGGATATTAACCTTTATTTCACAGGAGGGCACATATCTTGAAGGAAAAATGGAAGAATCATCACTAAGCCGGGCACCATCCCGGGGTGGAGTCAGCTTTCTGAATGTGGCCCGGACCTACATCCCCAACACCAAGGTGGAGTGTCACTACACCCTTCCCCCAGGCACCGTGCCCAGTGCCAGTGACTGGATTGGCATCTTCAAGGTATACCTGGAACCCATTTTGGCTCAGGTTTATCAGCTGTAAGTTGGTTGGAATAAGGAGAATGACTGGGTTCTTGGATTCTCAACCTTATGTTGATAAAGAAGAGAAATATACGTCACAGATTACAAAGGCCATCTACTGTATATGTATAAACAAAGCTTATCTTTTCTCCATCTTAGCCTTGCTCTCTTTTGACACATTGGTGTCCCCCCATTATCCTGTCTCTCATCATCCTTGTCACTGTAACACCATTCTATCCGCAGCCCCATTCAGTCCCTCAGCCCCCTTCTACCATCTATAGTTGGTAGTCCCATCACCATAACTATCTCTCCTTGGACTTTCACAGGTGGAAGCTGCCTGTGTTCGGGATTACCACACATTTGTGTGGTCTTCGGTGCCTGAAAGTGCAGCTGATGGTTCCCCTGTCCATGCTAGTGTCCAGTTCCAAGGTACAAGGGAAAATAGAGAACCAGGAGGGGAAAGTCAAAGGGATAGGGGTTTGGAAAAAGGAAATGAGCAGAAACATAAAAGTTAGGCACAGAGAACAAAGAAAAATAAGTGCAAGTAAATAAGAAATATATCCAACAGGCTCAGCAGACATAGGGTTATCACAGAATCAAATACTTAGATATGGGAGGAACTGTAGAGTGCAACTAATCCCATCTCATACTGAAAGAAGGAGCAACTAAGGGACAGAAAAGAGGGAAAGGTGGTGTTATATATTAAGAAAAAAAGTGGTCATTAGATTCTAAAGACCTGGATTCAAGTATCAACTCTAATACTTATAAGCTGTTTGACACCAGGCAAATTACTTAACCTTTGTGTACCTGTTACCTTAACATGAAAAGGGGATACCTGGTTTATAGGGACAATAAAAGGATTTAAATGATAAAGGGAAAACTGTTAGCATAGTATCTGCTATATGGTGGGCACTCAATAAATAGTAACTAACATTATTATTATTGAAGAGAATAGGTTTGAAGAAGAGAAGAAGGAAAGGACTAGGTATGAAACACTAAGAAAGGGCCATAGTCAAAGAGAGTGAATAGTAAAATACACCAGGGGACCAGCTAAGCACTGGAGGGCATGGGATCATATTGGGGTCCTGGGTCCGTTTTTCTTCCCACAGCCAGCTACCTGCCCAAACCTGGAGCCCAGCTCTACCAGTTCCGATATGTGAATCGCCAGGGCCGGGTGTGTGGGCAGAGCCCCTCTTTCCAGTTCCGGGAGCCAAGGCCTATGGATGAACTAGTTACTCTCGAAGAGACTGATGGTGGCTCTGACATTCTGCTGGTTGTCCCCAAGGCAACTGTGCTGCAGGTGAGAACAGAGCTGCTCCTTGGCACAGGAATGGGAGGATAGCATTGAAAGGGGCCCCTTCCCACTGCACTCTCCCTTCAGCTGTAGCTTCACTGGAGACCTCACTGGGAGTTACACAAAGTCTTGCCTTCAAGCAAATCTCAGTCTAACATTGACACAAACATGTAGGGCAGGGAAGTAAGCCTCCACAAGCCAACATTACTTAAGATTTCATAAGAGATTCTTGAGTATTCCTTTTTCAAGTGCTACATCCTGCCCTAGACCCTAGAAGAAGATGCAAAGGGTAGAGGGAGGCCACTCCAGGGAAAGTGACCAGAGAAGGGGAGGAGGAGACCCACTTCAGGACAGGTGAGGAGTGAGAACAATAGGTAGGACCCCAGACCTGTGCCATCAGATACTGAAGGCGCTACCCACATGTGGCTCTTGAGCACTTGAAATGTGACTAGTCCAAATAGAAATATACTGTGTGGGTAAAATACTTATCAGATTTTAAATACTATTTTTTTAAGTATAAAAGATTTACATAATTTTTATATTGATTACATATTGAAATATTATTTTGGATAGATTGAATTAGATAAAATATTGTTTAAAAAATTTCACCTGTTTCTTATTAGTGCTTTTGTTAAGTGTCTACTAGACAATTTTAAGTTATATATGTGGTTTGTATTATTTTCCTATTGAACCAAATAGAGAAGAATTGAGGAGTAAAGGCAGGTGTTAGCGAGGAAAATTTCCTGAAGAAAGGTAAGGACTAGGACTAGGTGGGGAGGAAGTTCACTCTCCAGACAAGAAGACAGGCCTGAGGAAGGCTCAGAAGAGGAGAATGAGTAGATTGTCTTTGATTTAGATAACTCCAGCATTCTAGAACTCTCTTAACACATGGAATCAACACAAGAATAGAAAGAAGATGTTTATATCTTACATTATTCAGAGATGTGTAAGCTCCTATACCGTGTTCTGTTTTTACATTCATCATTCTTACTACTATTATCTTCCAACAACCCACACTAAGGGATCACTTCATCGATGAGGACACAGAGATTCAAATAAGTTAAGTCACTTGTTCAGAGTTATATAGCTCATAAAAATGTGTTAGAGATTTAAACTCAGTGTCTGACTCCAGAACCAATAAGTTAAAATTAGAGGAGCATTGGTGTTGGTCTGCAAACCCAAAGGTTGCTGGTCAATTCCCCAGTCAAGGCACATAACCAGGTCTCCAGCCAGGTCCATAGCTGGAGGCAGGTGAAAGGCAACCTACGTTGCTGTTTCTCTCCCTCTCTGCCTCCCTCTTTTCCCCTCTCTCTAAAAATAATAAATTAAAATAAAAATTAGAGGAGCAATGTCTTTTGTCTATGTGGCTTGAAAAAGACTTCCACCAGACAAGAGAGTCCTGCAAGAGTCCTACTGAACTGAGGAGGGCTCTCCCCACCCATGGGAAGATGTGAAAGAAGGGTGGGCAGTTAAGCATACTGGGAGCTGGTGTCAGGTGGGTGGCCGCAGGCTTCAGTAGCATGCCTCTTTGTATCCTATGCTGATATAACTTCCCAACCCTCAAATGCATCTGCAGAGTGGTGGGAAAGGGACCTTAGAATGGATACTTCACAAACAACCCCCCTTCTCATCCCACTCCCTGTAGAACCAGCTGGATGAGAGCCAGCAAGAAAGGAATGACCTGATGCAACTGAAGCTACAGCTGGAGGGGCAGGTCACAGAGCTCAGGAGCCGAGTACAGGAGCTTGAAGCAGCCCTGGCAACTGCCAGGCAGGAGCATGCAGAGCTGACAGAGCAATACAAGGTGGGATTTGGCTGGGGCAGGACAAGGCCTGGCTCCTCACCCCAAATCTGAACCCAGTGAAGAGGGTGAAAGGGAGATGTTTGTGGGTGTTTAAGATGGTTCTGACATCAAAGAAATAGGTTTAAGATGTAACAAGTGGGGAGAGGAGGAGGCAAAGAAGGGGAGCAGTTTAGTCAAGGAACTAGTATGAAGGAACCATGGACATGGACAAGTGGGATTGACTTTAGAGGGGAGTGGGTAGGTGGGGAAGGGGACAGAAGGGAGTAAAAAGGGGATGGATGTAATACAACAACAATAAAATTAAATTTAAAATTAAAAAAATATGTAACAAGTGGGATTAAACTTGATATGATAAGGAGACATGTCTCAGATTTGTAAAAAACAATTCTCTGAACACAAGAATGCTGAGGTAGGGTGGCTGTATTCATTGGTAAGGAAATTTTCCCTTAGTTTGTTTTTCAAGGAAGGTTTCTAGGTATGGGGGTGGGAACAAACTCTGATATACTCCTCCTAAGCCTTTGCTCCACTCTAAGATGGATCTCAACTTTTCTTCTGGGAAACCTTAATTCCAGGGGCTTTCCCGGTCCCATGGGGAACTCAAAGAAGAGAGGGACATCTTAAACCGGCAGCAGGGAGACCATGTGGCACACATCCTGGAACTGGAAGATGACATCCAGACCATCAGTGAGAAAGTGCTGACAAAGGAAGTTGAGCTTGACAGGTGAGGGGACCTCCTCTACCCTGTTCCCATCATTTCCTGTGACCCTGGAACTCCAGTCTCCTTTTTCAGGCAGGCAAGCCTGCTTTCTGTCTCAGGTGGTTTCTCTTTCCTTTCTCAACCTCCCTTAGGGTATTTCCATTACTGAGGATATTGTTTTCTGCCCTCATTCTCATTTTCTAATTTATTCTGTGTTTCTCACCTTCAGAAGTAATCGTAGTTACCATTTAATGTGTAGCAAAGGCTAAGCAGGAGCTAGGAGTAGAGGACTTGAAAAAAGAGAATGGATAGAACAGTCAACACAAAATAGGAGAGGATGGATTTCAGATTTTACCACAGCAAAGAATAACATTAGACTTTGTTCTCACTATTAGGAAATGTTATAACTGGTGACCTGTGAATGTTATGAAATCTCTCCTCTGATAAAATAATAAATCATAGATTTTTAGCATTGGGAGAAATGTAGGGTATTCAAGAGGATATGTAAGAGAAGATTACAACCTCAGGAGGCAGTCTTTTTCACTATCACACAGCTGTCATTTTTATATTTCTTATGTTAAGCCAGGCTCTGCCATCCTGTAACTTTCACCCTTTAGTCCTTGTTTAGATCTCTGAGCCTTGGGTACTTGGGCTTAAACTTGGTTTGGGAACTTGAGCATCCCAGAGAGAAGTGGAGGCCTGGACCTAGAGAAACATCAATAGAAGAGCTCAAGACAGAAATTCAGGCCATTCATTAACTCTCTGGTGACCAGTCTATTATCTGACATTCCATCCCTCCATCCACAGGGTTAGAGACACAGTGAAGGCCCTGACTCGGGAACAAGAGAAGCTCCTTGGGCAACTGAAGGAAGTGCAAGCAGATAAGGAGCAAAGTGAGGTAAGGGCTCAGGGTTGGTTTGCTTTCTCAATTAATTGTTCATCCAGTGTTTATTGAGTCCCTTCTGAGTGCTAAGGAACATAAATCATATACATAAATCAGGATTAGTCAAAAGGGAATATAACAGGTATCAACAGAGAAGTGTACTAGACTGTTATAATGCCCCGCAGAGGTGAATGAGAACACATCTTATTAGGAACATTAGAAAGGACTTTTAAAGGGGGGCCATACTGGTGTGGCTTAGTGAATTGAACACTTGCCTGTGAACCCAAGGGTCGCTGGTTTGATTCCCAGTTAGGGAAGTTTGCAGACCAGGTCTCCAGCCAGGTCCCCAGCTGGAGGCAGGTGAAAGGCAACCATACATTGATGTTTCTCTCCCTTTCTTCCTTCCTCCCTACCCCTCTCTCTAAAAATAATGAATAAAATCTTTTTAAAAAATGAAAAAATAAAAAGGGGGCTATAATCTAGCTTTGTATTTCTAAACTTTTTTTAGCAGCAAAACTCTTTCTGCCCTATCCTCCAGTGAAGTTTCTACATCTTAAGTGGAACCTCACTGAATAAATAAAAGCAATATTAACATTTACATATAAGGTAATGAAAACAATTAAATAATTTTGATGGCTACCAAACTTTAAAATTGGAGGTTATGAATAGCTATTCTGTCAGCTTCAGCAGCTAATGTAGTTCTGTATTTTGCTTTAGTTTTACAATATTGAGAATACCTTGAGTCACACACAAGTAGATGCAAATTAATAACAGGGTTTTTTAAATTTAATTTTATTGTTGTTGTATTACATCCATCCCCTTTTTCCTCCCCTCTGTCCCCTTCCCCACCCACCCACTCCTTCCCACAAAGTCAATCCCACTTGTCCATGTCCATGGTTCTTCCATGCTAGTTCCATGACTAAACTGCTCCCCTCGTTCCTCCCCACTCCCCTCTACCCACTGAAGGTCTATTCATTGTATTCATGTATCTGGTTCTGTTTTGCTTGTTTATTTTGTTTATTAATAACAGTTTTTAAACTGTCCACCTTGCACTCTCAATTTGCTCTGGCCTTCAATAGAAAATACAATTGAAACTTTATGCTGAGGTGTCTGGAGCACCCAGGGCAGTTGAATGTGTGGGTGAAAAATTTGCGATAATCCCTGGTCAGATTGTAGACAATCTTGAGTTTAATCTTTATTCTGTAAACAGTGAGAGCCGTTGATGATTTTCAAGTAGGTGACATGTACTCAAAGTAGATTAATCTGATTGCCTTGTGGAAAATGAGCTAGTTGTGAGATTTTTTAGTTGTTCAAAGGAGAGATGACCAGAGCCTGAACTAACTTGATAGTGGCCATAGTAGAAAAGAGAAAATAGCTGTGAACAAGATAGAGGATGGAGAAGCAATAGGCTTTTCTGTGGGCTGCTAGGGAGAGAACAGAGTCAAGCATGGCACCAAGGTATCCAGCTTGAGTGACTTGGGAATTAGTTTGAACCATAAACAGAAATAAGACTGGAAAGACCTCTGGTAGAATTGGAGGTAGGATACACTGAGTTTGCAGGGTCTGGAGGCCATCTAGACTGAGTATTGATTTCAAAGAAAAAGGTGGGGAAGCAGAAATGGGACATGGGATACCTGGATTTGTGTAAGACCCCCAGGCTGTAACACTGAATACAGCACTTTGGGAGCTGGAAACTGGATGTTCAGGATTCAGTTGCTTTGAGCTGAGAATCCAAGAAGGGATGACAAGAGCTGAATGTTTGAGTTAGTGTTAAATCTGAGAAGTGGAACCTTACCCTCTCTTACCACTGTGGTTCACCCCCCTGGCCATCCCAAATAAATATACCCCTTTCCTTACCTGCTCTCCACCTTCACCAGGCTGAACTCCAAATGGCACAACAAGAGAATTGTCGCTTGAATTTGGAACTGAAGGAGGCCAAGGGCCGGCAGGAGGAGCAGAGTGCTCAGACCCAGCGTCTAAAAGATAAGGTGGTTCAGATGAAGGACACCCTTGGCCAAGCCCAGCAGCGGCTGGTGAGTGAAGCCCTGAGGCAACGAAAAGTAGAGAAAGTTCCAATGACTACTTGTAGAAAAGTCTGGAGAAATACATGGCTAAGGACTAAACAACCCAATCCTGAGTCCTAATGTAGTGTGGGGAGGGGGGAGCCTAGTTACTACCTTCCTGGTTCACAGTGACTCCCTGGGAGCACTGATCTCCATCTCTTTTTTTCTTCTGAGGCTGAACTGGAACCCCTGAAGGAGCAACTTCGAGGGGCCCAGGAGCTTGCAGCCTCAAGCCAGCAGAAAGCTGCCCTTCTTGGGGAGGAGTTGGGCAGCGCAGCAGGAGCCAGGGACCGCACCATAGCCGAACTACACCGCAGCCGCCTGGAAGTGGCTGGAGTCAGTGGCAGGCTGGCTGAGCTCAGTCTGCATTTGAAGGAGGAAAAAAGCCAGTGGAACAAGGAGCGGGCAGGGATGCTGCAGAGTATGGAGGTAGAGGGATGGGGGGACCTGGGAGGCTCACAGCCACTGCCCCTACCTGTATATGGTCAGATCTCCTAAGGGTGGGGAATGGAAACCTTAGAAAACTTGGGGGTGGGGGAGGGGCTGTGAGGGAGGAACACTTCATTGTCCAGCCATGAACCATCCCTAAATAGAATGTTCCCAGCCCTGATCTCTGTCGCACCTCCCTTGGTTACCATGTTGATTCAGAAACATTTACCATCCTAGGCACCAGAGCCTGCCCTAATGACCATTACTGACTAGCAAGGCCCTCTGCTTTTAGGTCCTTTCCTTCATTCATGCGTTAGGGGAAGTGAGGAAGGCAAGAAGGGGAAATTGCTCCCAAAAGATTCAGTTAAATAAGGGAAGGGTCACAGTGAGGGATGGTGCCATTGCCAAGCGCATCCTTTTTCCATCACCCTCTCATTTTCCTTTCTCTCCACCTCCCAGGCAGAGAAGGACAAGATTCTGAAGCTGAGTGCAGAGATACTTCGGCTGGAAAAAGCAGTTCAGGAAGAGAGGACCCAGAATCAAGTGCTCAAGACTGAACTGGCCCAGGAAAAGGATTCTAGCCTGGTAAGACACCCAGCCACCTGTGGGTCCTGGTTCTGTCATCTCCTAAAACTAGTGCCCCTCCCTCTATCTTAAGTGTGAGCTCAGAAGTGTGTGGTGCTTGCTCACTTATATGTTGGTGGCATCTCACTTGCATACCTTCCAGGCCTCATTGGTTTGAAATATAGTGTCCCTTTCTGCTCTCAGAGCATACATTCTGGGCCTAGTAGTGATGACTTATAGAGTGCCCCTGCTATGCCCCTGCAGCCCAGCCCAAGTCAGCCAGGTCCCCACTCAAGAGCCAGAGGCTGAATTCCCTTTGACCAAGAAAAAGAGCTAATGGAAAAAAGTGTTGGGGCAAGGGAAGAATGAAGGCAGAGAGAGACATGATTCTAGGTCGTTGAGTTGAGGTCCCGGAGCCCAGGTTTTTTAAGGTACATCCTAGGCTTCAATTCAGGCTGGCCCTTTTCTCTCAGGTGCAGTTGTCAGAGAGTAAGCGAGAGCTGACAGAGCTACGGTCAGCCCTGCGTGTACTCCAGAAAGAAAAGGAGCAGTTGCAGGAGCAGAAGCAGGTGAGAACCTATAACTCAGGCCCCCTGGTCATCAGAATTGAGGGCTAGAAACTTTGTGGTTTCTTGTCATCTCCTGGCTTAGAAACTTGTGTTTCTACCAGGGCCCAGAAGTTACAAATGGGACCATGATCAGCTGATTTGTCAGGACTGGATGATTGATGGGGGAAGGGCAGGATGTGAGGGGTGGGGGTTGGGAGGAGGGAGGTGAGGATCCACCTTAGGCTGTTCCACCTTGGTCTAATCATCAGGAGCTCAGAGTTCATCTTGACTACAGGTCAGCAAGGCTGGCATCTTTCCAGCCTCTTTCACCTCTTTCCTCCCCAACACCAGGAACTGCTAGAGTACATGAGAAAGTTGGAGGCCCGCCTTGAGAAGGTGGCAGATGAGAAGTGGAATGAGGACGCTGCCACAGAGGATGAGGAGGCAGCTGCAGGGCTGAGTCTGTACACTTCTGATCTTGTGACACCCCTTCCCCACTCCACATTTTCCCTGTTGGGGAGAGCTCCATGTGATTCCTTGGGGAGCTGCCTCTGCCTTCTGTATTTTGCCTTTTCCTTCCCAGACTCCAGCCCCTGTCTAATTGAACTGTATCCTTTATCCAAAGTAGTCCCCTCTAACAATGATTCAACCCTCTAACAATGTACCCTCCTTTCTCTGCCTGTTCCTTTACCTACAGGCTGCCCCGCAGCTCTGACAGACTCAGAGGATGAGTCCCCAGAAGACATGAGGCGCCCACCCTATGGCCTGTGTGAGCATGGAGATCCAGGTTCCTCTCCTGCTGGGCCACGAGAGGCTTCTCCCCTAGTCGTCATCAGCCAACCAGCTCCCATTGCTCCCCACCTCTCAGGGACAGCTGAAGACAGTAGCTCTGACTCGGTAAGCAGTGAGGAAAGATGGAGCAGGGAGGAGGGGATAAGGCCAAGCCCACGTGGCCCAGCCTCCAGAGCAGAAAGACTTAGACATACAGGGCTCTCATTTTGTCTTGGGGAAGAAGAGGTAGGCCCAGCCTCTCTTTACGGCCACCCAATGGACACTACCCCAAAACCCAATCCGGCCCAATAACCTCACTGCTGCTAGCCCCTACTCCCCACACTCACTCTTCTTATCCACCAGTTCCCTTCAAAACACATTTCCTGCCCCACTCTTAACTACAGCCCTCTGTTCTCTGTCCCAACTTGGACTGCTCTTCCTTTACCTGTCCCAATGTGCTACTTCCCCATCTTGGAACACTACCCCAAAAGCCAACCTATCTCTTTGGTGCCCAGGAGGCTGAAGATGAGAAGTCAGTCCTGATGGCAGCTGTGCAGAGTGGGGGCGAAGAGGCCAACCTGCTGCTTCCTGAACTGGGCAGTGCCTTCTATGACATGGCCAGGTGAGTACAAAAAGTTGAGGATAGAAGGGAGGTGGGAGAATGCTAACAGGAAAGGCATCCAAGTGAGCAGTGCCCCTGCCCTTTCCCCAACCTCTCTCTTCTTTCTTGGCCCTAGCCAAGAAAAAGAGATATAGGTATGGTTGACACAAAATTACCCACCATTCTAAATCCCTAAAGCCTTTAGGTAACCCCTCCCCTCAGCTTATCCACAAACTGCACTCAGAGGCCCTGTCTTTAACTGGCTTCTGTGTTTTTCTAGCACCATCTTCCATGGAGCCCAAATTGTCCTGCATCCTCTCTCTCCTGCCCCTACCCTGACCCCAACCACCAAGTAGGTACCTAGGCTCCATGGGGAAAGGAAGGGAGGTAGGTGACCATGCCCCCCAGGACAAGAACAGAGAGGAGACTGGGATCCAGCATCCAACTGGCCATGCTGAGATGCTGTCTCTCTTTCCTCACTTCCCCGGGGAACCCTTTGAGTGATGAAGCCCCTGGGTTGGGAGGTTCAGGTGTCAGATTGCACGCCCTGCCTTCATTTTCTTCTGCTGGTCTAGAAGGAAAGGCAGAGGGAAGAGAGATTTTATCACCTAGCCTCCAGCTTTGCCTGGATGTGAGATGGGCTCAGGGCAGGGTGGGGGTGATGCTGTCATCCTTCTTGGCTGGAGCAGAAAGATGAAGGACGATGTCAGACTCATTTTCAGCCTCATTAGGCAGCAGATGGAGATGGAGGGAGGAGAGCAGGAGGTTGGGGGATGGGCTCTGCATCGTAGGGACCAGCAGGGACTAAAGGAGGGCACAGGGATCTGGGAAACTAAGGCCTCCTGCACTGTGGGGAGAAAGATGCTGAGGACAAGGCTAGGAGAGAGATCTTCCAGGATGCTGAAGTAGGAACAGGGGAATCTAGGGATCCAGGTGCATTGGGTCCCTCTCCCTGAGATCTGCAAGTCACAAAGACAGCAGAGCACACTGACTTCCTCCTTTCACATCTGTCTCTCTTTAGTGGCTTTGCAGTGGGTCCCTTGTCAGAGGCCAGCACTGAAGGCCCTGCCACCCCGCCATGGAAGGAGTGCCCTATTTGTAAGGAGCGCTTCCCAGCTGAGAGCGATAAGGATACACTGGAGGACCATATGGATGGACACTTCTTCTTCAGCACCCAGGACCCCTTCACCTTTGAATGATCTCACCTCTCCCTAGTACAAGCACAAACACACATGCACACACTCATGCACAGACATACATTTAGGTCCCATGCCTATTTTCTAACACAACGGGCTCCATGATACTCTGTTCCTCAAGAACTGCTCCCATGTGCCGTTTTTATCCCAAGCTCTCCAACCTCTTCCCTCTCCTGCCCAGCTCTTTTGTCCAGGCAGGGGCCCTTCATGGAAGCAGTGTCTGAATTTATCCCAAAAAAAAAGCGGTTTTGGAGGAACCAGGATAGAGGAGGTCTTCCCCAGGGGCAATAGAATCAGCCCATCCTAGCACCAGCCACTGCATGGACCACCACTACTGCACATGCACATACATGTTCGTGCAGTCTTTGATGCCCCAAAGCCAATCCATGGGGCACCCTGCAGTCTCTTTATTTGGGGTCTGTGTTTGTTCCCCTGAGTTTCCTCTGGGCTCTGCATTGAGGCAGCAGCATGGACATCATGACCTCTTCAGGTCTCTCAGTTCTAAGTTTCGTTGGTTTCTCTCATTGCTCCCCCATTGCCTTCTGCATCCCACCCCAGCCTTTTCCCATAACATTAGATACTAAGTTTGGAGGTTTCTTTTGTATTTTTGAGGTTTTCTGTACTCTTTCTCCTGCCCCTCCCTGCCATCACCTTTCAGGGTCTTCACATGGAAAGAAATGATGCATTGTGCCTTCTGTGAGGGGTGGAGGAACAAATGGTCCCATGTTTCCCATTTCCAAGCTGTTCTTCCCTCTCCAGGTTTACCCACAGCAATAAGAGCTTTCCCCCGTTGTCCCTCCTCACCTGTAGTTTGGACAAATATATTTATATGGTATGTACAACTCTTCTAATAAAATGTGTTCTTATCATGAGGTGTGACTAGAGCAAAAAACGTTCAGACATCTGGCTCTTAGACCTTGGTGGAGGGGCAAGGGAGGGAGGGGACTCCAGGTAGCATTATCTTGTTATGCCTCCTGCTGTGCTGGCCACCAGTAGGAAGAGGAGAAGGGAGGAACCTTTGTTTCAGGTGGAGGTCTGGCTTAGGGAATACTGCAGTGGGGCAGGGAGCAAACTGTGGGTCACTGTCTTAGGGTTTAGTCTCAGGTAGGACTAGGATACAGGGCCAAAGTGCATGCCTTAGAAGGCAGGGGAGATTTCCATCACTCAGACCTTCACCCTCTACAGCAGCCATCACCGTACCTTGGGCCAATAGATAGGCATTACTCCTGTCAAGAGTGCACACCTTTGAGTATCCAGTTCATGAAAAATGCCCTAAACCCCATACCACTAAAGACTATTTGATATTCTTTCCATCTCTGCCTCCCTCTCTTCCTTTGTTGCCATCCTCACATACCCGCACGCACTCTGGCTCCACGGTCATGAAAACACATTCATCCACTCTAACCAGCTTCACAAGCTAGACAGATACAGCATCATAAAGCATTTATTAAAGACCTGCGTGCTCAGCAAGGCTCTCAGGAGTGCCCAGTACAGCCTTGCCTACAGCTAGCGCCTTGTTCACCATCCCAGGAGATCCCTTACCATCCACCTTTCAATCCCTTCAGGGCCTCTGGGTGGGCCACTACCACTACACCATTCTCTCTTTCTAGCTGCCTGAAACCCTCCTGTCCACCCCCCTTTAGCCCTACCTGGATGACATCTTACATCCTTCCTTCTTCCCTCACATCGCTGTCTCCTAGCAACCCCATCTCATTCCCTGAATCCCTTCCAAGGAAATTAGAGATAATGGATCTCTCCTTTCTCCATCTCAACCCCTCTTTATCGATCCTCCTTTAATGAAAGTTAATTATAACAATGATTTAATTAATAGAATCCCTCTCTTCCTTTATTGCTTCCCGTATTACAACTATTAATAAATACGAGCTAGGCTGACAGAGGCATCCATCACCTGCCTGGGATTTCCCTCATCCCTCCTTTCCCCCTCCCCTGTGCCTCCTCCCACTCATGGCCTATAAACTTACTGGGGTAGTGGGGGTTAATCAGAGAGGAATTATGAGCCAACATCCCCAGCAGGAGGTGCATTTAATGAAATCACTTGTGATTTATGTTCTGGGGGTGGTTAGAGAGGGAAGAATCTGGAACCCAGATATCCTGGCTTCCAGAAAGGTGGCCTCCTAGTGCAAAAGAGGAGGAAGACTGAAACAGGAACCCAGGACACTTGCTTCCACCCCACAGCCCCTACCAAAGCGCACACACCCACAGGAGCCACGTTAGTAGCTGCACAAGGCCACTGACACAGGCTGCCAAACTAAAAGCACTTAGGAAGACTGCAGTGTAACTTTCATTCTTTCCCACCTCCAAAATTTGACAGGGGTCATTCTCACCCCCTTCCTTTCTCTCAAGCCCAGTTCTGCCTCACCTTCCTAAACCTGCTCCATGCTCTCCCCCATGAAGCCCCATCCCAGTCTCATAGACCCTTCCATCTGGATATTTAGAGCCCCAAGTGCTCCCTTCTCTGCTATCTCCTGATGCACCTTCAGGCTGGGAGTTCCCCAGGAATTTAGAACCATTTTTCTTGCCTACCCCATAATCCAGATTGGCCTCTGACACACAGAGCTCAGGGAAGGGTAATTGACTGTATGGGCAAGAAGGGACGATATCTGGGTCCCAAGTTGAGTTCCTTTTCCTACTTACCATGTGGTGGGATTTGGCAACTCAGCCTTTCTACTCATTTCCCTTCTGTAATAGATCATCTTTCCCTTGCTTCCCAGCGTCCATGCAGAAACTAATGGACCTGAATGGGGTATGAGAGGAAAAGTCAGACCCAAATAAGAATGTGGGTGTCAAAAAAAAAATGAATATGGGTGTCAACATTTGGTAGGAGATGAGTGAATCCAGACATCACTTCCCTCTTACAGAGCCTCAATGGCTGCCTGTTACCTATGGGAATGTGAAGTACAGACTGTTGAGTGTGCCAGTCAGGGCCTGTACTATCTGGTCTCACTTTCCATTTCCTAAAGAACTCTGGACTCCAGTTTTACAGAACCGTTCCACTACTTTTGCATGCCTCTGAGCATGTGCTTTCCCCTCAAAGGACACCTCTTTCATGAAACTCTAATTGACTTCCTTCAGTTATCTTCTGAGATACCACACAGAGCACTTTGTAAAAACATACTACATCGTGTTTACAAGTTACAAAGTTTCCCATGGGTCACAATATGAGGGCTGAACAATAAAGAAGTTGTAAGCCAAGCATGTGCAGGCAGAAGGAGCAAAGATTATAACTTGCTCAGAAGTCTAAACACCCAAGTAGGGTTGCAGGGTAAGGATCATACAAGGTGTGTGTAGTGAGACTGGAAAGATGAACTAACAGACATTTACTCATATTCACTCAACAAAAATTGAGTGCTCACTATGTGCCAGGTGTAGTTCTAGGCACTGGGCAACAGATAGAAATGCCTGCCCACTTGAAGCCTTCACGCTATTGGTAGATCATGAAAGTCCAGAGAAACCAGTTAGGAACCAACTATAATAACCACAGGAAAAAATGGTGAGCACCAAAAGTAAGCTGTGTCAAATGAGGCAGAATTCTTCAGGATGCAGAATTAATGGGACTTGGTGATAATTAGATATGGGAAGCGAACAAAAGGAGTCAAGTTGATCCCAGTTTTCTAGTTTCAATGACCAAATAACCAGTGATGCCATTCATTAGATAAACAATACAAATGGAGAAATACATTGAGCTAAAAGATGATTGATACAATTTTGTCTTGTTGAATTCTCAATGTCTTTGGGATCTTTCAAATGAGAGAGAGACCCAGTAGGCAGTTGGATAGATATTTTAAGTCCAGAGCTGAAGAGTTTGGAACTGCAAATAGAGATGTAAAGTCTTTGAAAGTAGAAGTGATGAGAGTGAAGAAAGATTACCTAGGTCTCCCGCATGTAGGGTAAGAGGGTAAGGGCAGTACTCAGGAGATCAACAATGTGGAAGGGAAGTGTGGAGAATGTAGAGTCTTGGAAAAGACAGAAGGGTCGGCCAGAGAGGTAGGAAGGCATTCAGGAGAGATGAGTCAAGGAGAGACATTAGCAGTGGCATGAATGGCAGAGAGGCTAGGGAAATGAGTCCTGGAAATCACTGCATTAGCAGCCAGGAGGCCCCAGGTGGCCAGGAGCTTAAAGGAGGGGATTGCAGGTGAAAGTTATTGTGCAGCTGGCCTTCACAGAGCCTGAGATAGAAACTCAATTCTGCCCTGTGGGATTAGGAATATGTCTCCAGACTCACATAAAAACAAGGACTTCTAATTTAAGGTGTAAGAAAAACCAAGAGTGGCCCTAACCAGATAACTCAGTTAGTTACTTGGTTAGTGTCGACCCCAAACATTAAGGTTACAGTTTGGTCCTTGGTCAGGGTACACACAAGAATCAACCTATAAATGCATATGTAAGTGAAACAACATATCTCCCTCTCTCCATCTTAAAGTCGATAAAAATTTTTAAAAGTGTGAAACAAAAATTATGAAACAAAAAAGAAAAATGAAGGGCAAGAGCCAAGATGTCTGGGTCCAACATCAGAAACTCTGCTGTCTCTGACCAGCCAGGTGTGAAGCACACTCCAAGCCTGCACTGCCCACTATAGTAGCCATCAGCTACATGCAACTATCACACATTTGAAATGTGGCTAGAATTAAGATGGTATATGTGCAAAATGCATAATAAATTCCAAAGACTTAGTATCTCCCCCAAAAAAGTAACTTTATATTGATTGCATGTTGCAGTTATAATATTTTGGATATATTGGTTTAAATAAAATATATTATGAAAGTTAGTTTCACCTGGTTCTTTATATTATTTTTAATGTGGTTATTAGAAATTTTTACGTGGCCTGTATTAAATTTCTACTGCACAACACTAACCTAAGCCCTGCCACTGATTAGGATCCCCACAGCCTGGACATCCCTAGACTCCCAACATCCCTTTTAGCAGGAAGATAAATGCCTGGAATTTCCATGACTGCATCCTAGACACACCCCTATGCCCCATGCTCCCAACACCGTACCTATGACAAGAGATTCCAGTGCTTAATACCCATCTCCAGACCCTGCTGTCCTGGTCCTTCATATTTTTTCCTTTCCCTGGGTCTGTTCATAATCAGGTGAGAGCAGAAACGTCCTATTCTAACCTGCACAAAAGTGGATTTTTCTTCCCAACGTGGAGTCCAGAATCTCCCAACCTTAAATTTAGAACCTGTGTCTTTTCTCTGGTTCCCCATTCCTCAACTCCTTCTTTGCATTTATGAAACTGTGATCTCTCAAATTGATAGAAACATGGTGTTGTGGCAATAACACAGACTTTAATCTCTAAGACTTAATTTGTCATACTTCCTAACCATGTGATTTGGATGGAGCAAAACATCTCATATCCCTAAGCCCTCATCTGAAAAATATGGATAACTCCTATCTGGAAAAGTTACTGTGATGATTATGTGAGCTCAGATATACAAAATGCCTTGTACAGAACCTGGCACACCATAGGTACTTTTTAATTTAGGGATTCCCTGCTTTGTACCTTACCATTACATATTTGTAGAATTAGAGAAAGAAGCAGAACTAACATAGGCTTATATGTATGGACTGATAGAACCTCAAAACCAAAAGATATATTTCCAGCTTCTCATTCAGTACAGAAATTCCCTGGACTACATCCCTCATTTGTAGTCATCCGACATCTGCTTAAACATCTCCTGGGGCCATTCATTGATTTACTCAATAAACAAGAACAAGGCACTGTGGGAGCCACAAAGAAGGGCAGACACAGATCTTGCTGTTAAGTAGCTGATATATTAGCATAAAGGATATATAAAGAAATAACTATAAGGTAAATGTGGTCTGTGCCAATTGAGGTGCTATGACAGACAGCCAACCTTAAAAGTTAATCTACTGTTCAACAAAGGATAGTTCTAATGTTAAAATCCCTCCCAAATCTCAGACCTCAGTTTTTCCATTCATTTCATTGAAAATGGAACAAGATCCTTCCACTCTAGGTCATGGGTCATGGTTCATCCTTAAGGAGGATATTTCCATAATGACCTTAAAATTCCAGGAGGATATCAACATGGAAAATGCTAGAATGGGTGAATGGAAATACAGGTATGGAGAGAAGTTGGTTAACAGCAAGATCCTCAGCCTCTTCTGTATTATATAACTTCTATATAGATGTCCACCTCACTGTCTACATACTACCAGCAATTTCTGTCCCCTGGAAGGCCCTGCACTTCCCTATTCTCAAGACTTATCCAAATGTTTTCTGTCTGTGTTTTTCTCCCTGTCCCTATCACATTTACTTCATCTTTTATTAACATGTCTATAATTCTCTTTGTGTTCATCTCTGCTGCTTCAGTCTGTCCTTCCCATCATTTAAGATGTTTGTTATCTGTTATTCTTGAGGTGTTCCTGCCTCTCTTTGTCTTTCTTTTACTCTTTCATCATTTTTTTTTCTTGGTCGGTTTCCATTTTTCTGTCTCTGGCCTTTCTTCCCAGCTGCTGCAAAGCCATAAACCCAGCCGGCCCTGCAGCAGGCAGCCGCCAATCACTGGGCTCCAGGAGAGGAGAGGAGGGGGCTGCAGAGAAAGAGAGACACTGGGTCATGAAAATGCGGGGGAGCTGTTGCTACAACAGGGGATGGGAGAGATAAAAAAAGAGCAGGGAGATGTCACTCCCAGAAGGCAGCCACAGCTGCCTCCACAACCGCCTCCCCAGCCAGTGCCTGGACCCCTTTCCAGCAGAGAGCAGACACCTCGCCTCTCTTTCTGTTATGAGGCAGGGTACCTACCTGGGTCCCTCCCATAAACACCCCAAACTATGATTTCTATTCAAGACCACTGGCCACAAATCCATGAGAGATTTGCCACACCTTCATTTTTAGGCCTCCCCAAATAAGGGAACTAAAGGACACCAGGAGTCTGAGAATGTCTGAGACAAATGTTTACACAAGCATTGGTAGAACAAAAAGATGGTCAGGGTGGAGTGAAGGATGTTAAGAAACAGTAAGTGTTGGAGAGGTAATGAGAGGAGGCAGAATCCTAATTGGCTAGATTGGGGACCAGAAACTTGAGCACTCCAGGTTTCTCACCAGCTCCTTGGCCATTCTTTTTTTTTTCTTTTTTTTTAGATTTAATTAATTTATTTTTAGAGACAGAGGAAGGAGAAAGAAAGGGAGAGAAATATCAAGACTGTATGAGATATGTATGGCTCAGTTGCCTCCAGCACACCCCCAACCCGGGACCCTGCCCAAAACCCAGGTATATTATGGGACTGAGAATCGAACCGGCTTCCTGTCCTTTCACAGGCCAACCCTCAATCCACTAAACCACACCAGCCAGGGCGTGGCCATCCATTCTTAAAGCAGAATTGACATCTAGAATCCAGGTTGGT
Source organism: Noctilio leporinus (assembly GCA_004026585.1). Lineage (NCBI taxonomy): Eukaryota > Metazoa > Chordata > Mammalia > Chiroptera > Noctilionidae > Noctilio > Noctilio leporinus. The sequence goes on from PVIW01005692.1 coordinate 56,684, forward strand.
TACTAACCCAGCTCATCGTCACAAACCTACGGGGTCTGGGGATGGCGTGAGGGCTAGAAGGGAAATCAGAGAAGGGGAGGGATTAAACAGAGATTTTTAAGAGAAGAGCAGAGGAGAAGAAACATTTCCATCCTGCAGGGCAGAAGGAGACAGGCCCAGCAAGTAGTAATTCCTGGTGTGCCGGCGACCCCTGCTGGCTATGCACACCACTGCCTAGAAGAGAAGGAAGGGCACAGCCTGCTTGCGTGAGTTCTGGGTGGGTTGAATGTGACAGTGCCTTATGTATGACGGCGCAAATGTGACAGTAAATTAATGTGTGACAGTGCGTGCAGCGCTGCCCGTGATTATGTATGAGCACCCTGGATGAGGGCAAAAATATGACTGAGCACAAAAGCCACAAAATTCAGGCTCTGAACTCCTGTCCTGGGGGTGTGTAGTGTGGGTACCTGGAAAGGGTGAGGTCTTTGAGCAGAGTATGTCTCCTTACCAATGTCACATCCTGCAGTATAAAGCCACTCCATGAGGTCCTGATGGCATCAAAGTAAAATTAACCAGTCCAGGTTTAGGTGGGAAAGTGGAGGCTTTGGAATCAAACTTCCCTGGATTAAAAACTTGATCAAAAAAATAATAATAATAAAATAAAAAATTTAAAACCCTGATCACCTGGTTACTAGCTTCAGGCAAGTTACTTAACTTCCTTGAGCCCAATTTCCTCACCTATTTCACAGGGTGAGTGTTTTGCACAAGACCTGGTAATAGTAAGCATTTAATAGATGTTAATTTTCTTCCTCCCGCTTCCTTTATCTACTTCCACCCCCAAGGTTGAGCAGGGATTTTAAAAGGCAAATAAACAACAGAGGATGATGTTGACAATGATGATAGTGGCGGTTTATATTTACATCACTCATGCAAATCATTTTAAACATATTTTAATACATGGCTTTTTTCCTTTTTACTAGCCAAGCACATCATGATCATGTTTTATTAGGATAGAAATATCCTGGTGTTATGGCAGGTATCTAGAAGGATGGCCTTATGAAGTGATAACAAGGCATGACAAATCTTTCTTTATTGTGATACATTTTCATTACTCAGGTTAATCAGGAATTACCCATTAGAACAAGGGCTTAAGATAAGTACATGGCAATCATCTGTGGAGATCAGAATCTCCTGATTTTCCAATGAGTATCTAATTGTTATTGCTGTTGTGGGGGGATGATTAATGCTTTAATTGAATTGGTCTTAAAACATTAGACTATGTTTTAGGAGATATATCAAGAAGATTATGGTAGTTAGAAATAGTATATTCTGAAATTTCAAAGAAGAAAGATTTGAATTCCACCATACAATAGCCTACCTTCTACTGCTGTCCAGTGACAAGGGCAAACTGCTTATGAAGAGCTCCATTTTAACAGAAGCATTCAAGCAGAATCTGGTTGACTCCCTGGCAGGCATACTGTGAAAGAAATTTGGGCTTCAGAGGGAGATCAGATAAAAGGCCCTTTGTGGTCCCTCTACAGATACACTCCAGTGCATAATGAATACTTAGCTGGGTAGAAGTGTGGTTCTAAATGGCATTACTGCTATACCCATAGTCAGTTTGTCACCATGAGGTAGGGAGGGGATGGATAGTAATAAAACTGTATTTTTCTCCTCTCTGACTGTTCTTCCCCAAAAAGGCAAGGATTTAAAATCTTTCCCTCTTTAATCATCTCCACATTCCTCTTGATTTCTTCTGCAATTCCTTTTTTTATAAAGATTTTAGTTATTATTTTTAGAGAGAGAGGTAGGGAGAGAGGCAGAGAGGGAGAGAGACATCAATGTATGGTTGCCTTTCACCTGCCTCCAGCTACAGACTTGGCTGGAGACCTGGCTTGCAACCTGGTTATGTGCCCTGGCTGGGAATCGAACCAGCAACCTTTGGGTTCTTAGGCTGGCACCTTATCCACTGACTTTTTTTCCTTTCTTAAGTTGATAGGATTCATCTTTGAGTATCTTAAAGAAAAACTTACTTAAAGAAAGGGCTTTTTACATCTTTAGTTTTCTACCTCGAAGAGGTGGGCTGGCAATGGGTGGGGGTGGAGGAGGGATCAAACATTTGTGGAGGTTATATTTAGTGCAGATGTGGTAATTTCTGCATTTGATTAAGAGAAGTGTGTACCTGCTTTCATGCAGGTAAATGTGCATCTATATATTGTTTGTAAATGTGGATGTAAATGTAATGAGTCTGCAGGAATTCACTGCTCTTCAGGCTTCTCTGAAGGATTTTGCTATCTAGCTGCTTATGGGAGAAATCTGTGTGCAGCTTCTCTAAGGGTTTTTGTTTTTTGGGTTTTTTTTTTAGATTTTATTTCATTATTTTTAGAAAGAGGGGAAGGGAGACAGGCAGAGAGGGAGAGAGACATCAACGTATGGTTGCGTTTCACCTGCCTCCAGCCACAGACCTGACTGGAGACCTGGTTTGCAACCTGGCTATGTGCCCTGGCTGGGGAATCGAACCCGCAACCTTTGAGTTTGCAGGCTGGTGCCTTAACCACTGTGCTACCAGTCAGGGCTCTAAGTGTTTTAATGTCTTCCATGTGTGCACACATTAGCCAGGAATTACTTTTCCAGCTTCAGGATCTTTGGACATCATCCCAGGTTAGTCTGGCCGCATCCTAAAACAAGGGTGTTGTCACATCAGGAATCACCTGCATCATTGTATTTCCCATCTTTCACAAGGCATGTAGATCCTTGTGCCCAACCTGCCCCACGTGAAGCAATGGGTGTCCCACAGCCCATCCTCCCACCTCTGTAAAGAGTCCTTGGCACCATCCCCTCCTGGCCACCCTGACTCTCCACTTTCCATGCCAGGAGAGATCTAATTACACAGAAATTAGTACAGAGAAGGCTCGTTTGCTTTTATGGCACCTGCGCCAGGGCAGCTGTAAATCTGGGGCTGCTGCTGCAGCCGCCTCTGGGCACTGTGCAGGCTATGGTGTAGCTCTCACCTCCTCACCACTCTTTGCCCCATCTTTGCCCAGCTGCCTTGGCCTCTACCCCTGCCCAGGACCACAAAGCACTATTAGGTACTCATCTTAATGGAGGGGGGAGGCCTGAGAAAAGGGCAGGTGTAGTCAAACGAATGATGATTACATAATAGGTGCTCAATAAATGTTCTCTGAATGATTAGAGAGGAATTAATCTAACCAATGCTAACCACTACTCAATGACCCAGACCTGACTGAGAAATGAATATTCCTAGTAAGCATTTACCAGACCATATCTACTTTCTTATGAGTCCAAATGAAGTATGTGGGCAATTCTTTTGACTTCCACTTTAGAGACTCTGAACTCCTTCTCAGGCAACATCAGATAATGAAGACAGCCCAGGGTTCAGATTTTGATTCTTGTTTACTAGCTAAGTGACCTTGGTTATATCACATATCCTCACCTGACCCTTGGTTTCCTCATCTGTGAAATGGTGGTCACAAAACCTAGCTTCTGGGTTGTCGTGAGACATCAATGAGAAAGCATAGGACCAAGAGGAAGTGATCCACTGATCATCATTATCACTGTTAATGTCTTGCTATCTAACACTTCCATTTTCCCACTATCCATTAACTAGTCTTTATCCCAATCAACCTTCAGTTAAATGCCACCATACAATTTGGGACAATAGGCTATACAGGCCTATTATGCCAAATCTAGAATAAATGTTGATTTATGTTAAGAGTCTCATCAGAAGCTAGGGGTGAGGACAGGTGATTCCAACAATTCTCGGACACCTATAGACACTTTCACCCATAGCCAACTTTCTCCAAGAGCCTACCTTGGCAGTAGTTATTTTTATCTCCAATATTTTCATGGAGGGTATGAATTTTTTCCTTGGGGTACTGAAGAGTCTTATTGTATATGATTGTGTAGAAAGAATTAAGGATTTAGGAAATTAGAAGGGAGCAGGAGTTGGGGAACTGAAGTGGAGACAGGAGGCTTAACCCCATCCCAGAGCAATGTCTAGGGACCTTTAGGGAACAGCAGGGACAGAAACCAAAACTCCAGTTTCTCAATTTCCTAACAACACAGTCTCTAAACCCAAGGGTTCGGGGGTCTCCTCACTCTTGTCATCTCCTGCTCTAGCCAGGAATTCCTGACTTTACCTTACCTGGAAAACCCTGCAGAGCTTTAAGTGGTGTGTAGGCCAGGGAGGGGACAGCCCCAAAAAGGAAGGGATATTCCCCCTTCTCTAACCCCAGTCTTCCCAGACATCCAAGCACCATTTATGTTGGACACCCCCCCCCCCACACACACACACACACACATACTCCCGCTCCCACCATTTAGGGACAGGAGGAGCCAGCAGGAGAAAGCTGAAGCACGTCAGTGTCTGGCTTCTCACCCCCTGATCTTCGTCCCAGGGAGAGTGAGGATTTGGCGTGAAGGGCAGAGGACTGGGGGATCTCTGGCCCCCACCTCCCCCCACCCCCAACCCAACTCAGGCTGCAGTCTCTCCTCGTTGTAGCAGAGCGAGAGCAAAGGGACGGGCAGTAAAGATGAGTGATGGCGCGGAGACAAGCAGAAATACACCATCATGAAAATGCTAATGACTCCTTGCTCTCTTTCTTTATGGTTGGAGTAATACAGACTTCAATCATAAAAACAATCTCCCAACATTTTAATGGGCTCCATCATGCCCGCACTTGTCGGTATATTTGAAGAATAAATCACCCTCCCCGCTCGGAATGAATTCGCTGTCAAACTCGGCTCCCTCGGAGAAAATGGATGGGGAGCGAGGATGGAGTTGTTTGGTTTTTTTTTTTTTTTTTTGGGGGGGGGGTTCCTCTCCCCCTCTAACTTACTCCTAAACCGGGCTTTAGATTGTTGTGCGAAGCACCTGCATCCTGAATGGGAGGAGAGGGAAAACGAGAATTGAAGAGAAGGGGAACCCAAAAGGGAAAGGCGGGTTTGTGGCAACATGGGGCAGGGACTGAGGGACTCTACACGCCTGGTGGATGGATGTGGAAGAAAAAAGGGGTAGGAACTGTGGCAGCGTCGGACCTAAATGGCAAAATCTTGACGTTGAACAGAGAGAATGAAAAGATGGTGCAAAAGGCACACAAATCCCCGTATTATTTGTGTTATTTGGTTGGATTTTTTCCACATTAGGCCTCAGGCAGAGACGCCAGGGAGAAGGGACGAATTCGAGAGATCTCTTTGTGGGTAGAGAAGGAAGAGAGGGCTAGAAACAAGCCCTGAAATTCCTGCTCTGAGATTGCGGCTTTCCGCGTAATAAGCCACAGGTCCAAAATGCTGAGAACAGGCTGAGAGTCCCATGTAATTGTTATTTCCATACAGGTGGCCGTCAGCCAATGAAAGCTTGCGATACGCAAACAGCAAGCAGCCAATCCCAGTTAAGGGTGAGCCCTGCTGCCTAGTCTAATTGCATCTTGATTGGTTGTGATGTTGCTAGGCAGAAATGGGGTCCCGGAGATTGATGTGGGCAAAATTGAAGAGACAGGTGGACAGGAAAATATCGGATAAACCTAGGCTTCAGGATTGACATTTTCCTTCCTGAGCGTCTTCATTCTTAAAGAATTAATGAAGTCAGCGAAAGAGTCTTCCCTTTCTCCTCTACTTAAGTGGGATAGAGCCAAATAGTTGTAACTTTTCCCCAAACACCTCAGAGAAATCTGGCTACTTGAGAGTCTTCTAATCCGACAAATCCCCTGGGTTGGGGGGGACTTCAACCTCACGCTCGGTCTATCCACGGAAGAAGTCCTTTCTGAGGCCTAGCTTCAAGCCTTCAATCTATGGTTTAGGGTCAGTATTTTCTAATACGCTCAGGAAATGGAGAGCTCTTGCCTCACGTTCTTCCTCCAAACAGCAAGAGATTTTCCCTACTTTCTGGCTACTGCACAACGACCAAGGGTGACTTGCAGACCCTGAGAGGGTCAAAGCGGCCATAATCTTCCCCCAAAGGGCAGTCTAGCGACATTCACAAATTCGCCGCTTCTGCGCCTTCATCTGCATGTCATTTGCATAAACCCTGTTCCCCTGCCTACCTACGCTTCCCCAGCCAAACTCACCCACCTCTTCCCAGACCAGGCCCATCTCCCTGACACCCACCTCGGCAGTTCCTCTCCCTCCACACCCTACTCCTCTCACCAGCCCGCCAACCCCAAACCGGGTGCATTTCCCGCTGGTAGCTTTCCTTGCAGGAGACAAGGCGCCGGATCATCCCGCGGCTCCTGTGTCACAGCCTCCCCGGAGGCCGGAGGGGGGCGAAGAGGGGAGAGGCGGGGGCTACCGCTTGGAGCTACGAACAGGCTGTTCTGAACTAGGCTGTCCACGAACAATATGCCACCGTTTAAATCGGAACTCGCTCCAGCTGCCGATTGTGATGTTAATTCGGGGATGATTTAGGGGGGCGGGGTGGAGGTGGGGGCTAACCGCCTCTCCATCAAAGTGCTGGGGGGGGGGGAGCTTAATATTTGTAATTGAAGCTGATGAGGACTCTGTCTCTGTTTCCACTGATTAAAAAAAAAAAAAAAAAAGGGCGCAGGGAGGAAAAAGACCAACTAAATTATGGGGCTTGGAGAAAAACATGATTAATCAAAGGTTTGAACTGTCGCCGTGTTCGAGGCTCAGTAAATCTCGCCGAGCCGGGGCCTGTGAAGGCCGGAGGATATACGTATCTGAGTCGCCTGGTGTTTGCCGCCCCTTTCAGTTTGCCTCCCGGTTAGCAAGCCAATTAATACGATAATTAGATTTGAAGAGATGTCAAATTACAGAGGGGGAGTCCGAAGAAGTGGGTGTGGAAGAATGGGCCCAGCGAAGGTGAGGGAGGGAGCGAGAGCGGATGGGGTCGGGTGGTGGAGGAACACGAAGAGCCGAGCCGGTCCTGGGAGCACTTCATCCAGCGGTCTCGGCTAGCAGCTAGGGAGCAGGAGACCCCGGAAAAGGCAGCTAGGCTGTGCCGTACCCTCACCTATGGTTGCCAGTCTACCTCTCCGAGCAAGGCTCCCTCCGAGAAGCTTTCCTAAATTTTCGCTAGATTGGGCTCTTATGCCCTACCCACCTTTCCCAGATCTGTCCTCCATTTGAAACTGGTGGGTGTCCCTGCCTGAATTCATTTGTAATTATTTGTACATTGGTTTGTAAAGAAATGGTTTCCTAGTCCTTGCCTCTGGTTCACCCCACCTGAACCAGAGTTCCTTGCACACACAGATTTCCAAAAAGGTAGGGACCTAGACATCTTTTTGACTCCCTCCAGTAATGATGGGAACAGGACTTTTGTTCTCATCACCACCTCCACTTTCTCTCCCACACACATATTTAAAATTCTAGCCCTGGCTTGTGGCACAGTAAATAGGCGCCGGCCTGAGAACCCAAAGGTCGCTGGTTCGATTCCCAGCCAGGGCACATAACCAGGTTGCAGGCCAGGTCTCCAGCCAAGGTCCGTGGCTGGAGGCAGGTGGAGGGCAACCATACATCGATGTTTCCCTCCCTCTTTGCCTCCCTCCTTTCCCCTGTCTCTAAAAATAATAAATAAAATATTTTTTTAATTAAAGAAAAATAAAATAAAATTCTAATCTACAAAGTAAGGAAAACACCTTTACAAACAGACTGACCCAAAACCTCTGATCAGCAGGCCCCTCAGCTGCGTGCAGCCTGACATAGATGTAGATGTTTCAGAAATTCATCCCTTCAGTAAGCCACAGGTGGATCCCAATCGGTGCACTCATTTCCTAGAAGGGAAGTAATTTTGAGTGGAGTGTGTGTGTTTATTTTTCCTTTTGTTTTTGTTTTAGGAGTGATCTTTGGGGACATGGTAAAGTTTAAATCCCATTCTGTGTGTATGTGGGGGGGGGGGGGCTTCTCTTTAGGGGATTCCCTCACCCTGATCTTTGTAGAATTTTATTTGGGGATGAATAGAAGAAGATTGAGGGTTGGGGGGAAGGCATACAGGAGAATGATGCAAATAATTCTGGAAAATGAGATGAAATTGGAAGCCAGAAGAGCTGGTGAGGACAGGACATAAAAGCCATCCTGCCAGGTTGTCTGATGTTAAAGATGCTCTAAAAGAGGAGATGAGCAGTCACCCCAGCCAGAGGCTATCCTGCTGATAACAGAACACACAGCTGCCCCTGATATACAGACAAAGGAGACTAAAAAGAAAGAACTGAGCCAAATAACAACATGAGGAGTACAGCAAAACAATTTTTATTTATGCATACCAATTTAAAATACTGATGTCAGCCAACCATGCACACTTGCTCAGATAACCACCATCGTTTGCCTGCATACACGGAGGAAGGCAAAATACCAGCTAAGAAGGGACAAAATTGAGAATTTCAGCAGTGTTGTTTTCTGTATGTGGGGCTCCTCAGAGAAGTAGACATTTTGCCTGCTCTTTCCTGTTACCTGGTCTTAATCTCTTGCCCATGTTGATCAAGCTCCATACTCAGAAATGAATTGGACCTACTTACCTGCCTTTTGATCATAGCCTGATTTTAGCTATGTGTTCTCTCAATGGACCCTTGGTAATAAACATCCTGTATACTGGAAAGTATTTTCATTTAAATCTAGAAATTGAAGGATGGAAGTTACAGGGAAAAAGTGGGTTCAGGTATTCTTCTACAGTCTTCTCTCTACTCCCCATCAGCCATTCCTTTCACAAAGCCATCAAGGTCTTCGTATCTAACCTGTCAAAAAAGGGTACCAGCCATGACCAGTGTGACCGGGTTGGACATCCTCCCGCAAAACAAAAGATCACTGTTTCAGTTCCTGGTCAGGGCATATGCTTGGATTGCAGGTTCTCGGTCCCTGGTCAGGACATGTATGAGAAGCAACTGATCGATATTTCTCTCACACATCTATAATGTCTCTCCCTCTCTCCCTCCCTATCCCTATTTCTATAAATAAATAAATATTTAAAAAAAAGAATACTCATCTTATAAATAACAATACCTCAGGATGCTTCTGATACAACAAGGAGATGAAAGATGAGATTTAGGTGATCACCAGATTTTAGTTGAGGCTGGTGGAAAGAGCACAGGACTTGAATTCAAGAGAATAGGCTTTAAAATTGGTGCTATCACTCTTGAGTTAGGTGATCAGAAGGGGCTAAAGAGAAGAGAGGTGAAATGACTTTGGCAGGTCACATAGTAAGTGAACAAAATGGCAGGGCTAGCTCAAGAATTCAATTCTCCATGATACCAATTCATTGTGTAGACAGGAGAGGGTAGAATCAGACTTTCTGGATTCAAGTTCTGCCTTTTCTGCTTCCTAGCTGTGTCCTGGTTTCCTCTTCTGTAAAATGGGGATAATAATTGTACCTACATCATAGGATTGTTGTTAGGATTTAGATAATTTATGTAAAGAAATCAGCACTGCCCTGGCTGGTGTGACTCAACGGTTTGATTGCTGGCCTGTGAACAAAGGGGTCACCAGTTCAGTTCCAGTCAGGACACATGCCTGGGCTCTGGGGGACCCTGGGAGGCATGGGGATGGGGGCAACTATACATTGATGTTTCTCTTTCTCCTTTCCGCTCTCTAAAAATGAATAAATAAGCCCTGGCTGGTGGCACAGTGGATAGGTGCTGGCCTGTGAACCCAAAGGTCACTGGTTCGATTCCCCAGCCAGGGCACATTACCAGGTTGCAAGCCAGGTCTGTAGCTAGAGGCAGGTGAAAGGCAACCATACATTGAAAAAAATAAGAATAAATAAAAGTCTTTAAAAAAAAGAAATTGGCACAACTTCTAGCATATATAACAAGTATTCAATAACAGCTGTTTTTATTATGATGATGAATATAGTTCTCATAACTCGCCAACATGAATAATACAAATTGGCAAAACATATTCACCAATGCTTGTAAAATGCTTTGTGATTTAATCACTAGGCCTTAAAGGGAGGTTTGAACACTGCCTTGAAATTGCCTTGAAAAGATAGTAGGCTCTCTGTTTTGATGCCTCTAAAGATCATTTCTCCTCTCAAACCAGTCTGCTAGAACTAGGTTCATGTAGGAAGACTACACCTGGAATAATTGTATTGGGGGCTTGTTATTCAGTTGTTTCATTCACTCATTCATTCATTCATTCATTCATTGCCTAGTTGAAAAACAACATGGTTCACCAATCCATCAAACCTATATTGAGGGCCCATTACGTGCGAAACACTTTTATAGGCAGTTATCAAACCATGAGTCCATAACATTATTAGTTTCTCTAGTAAAGAGAAGCTATAGATACAGGTATGTGGATATATCATGCATTTTTGTATTTCCAGAATTGAACACAGTTCAGGCACATGGGAACTCAGTAAATGTATACTGAATAAATACAAAGACCTCAGGATAAATAGAAGAGGAACAAAAACATAGCTCTCCCTTAATAAACTTAAACTGTATTTTGGGAGAAAAGACATGTACACAGGAGAGTTAAAAGAACAATACAAGACAGTAAACATATTAAGATTGTGAATAAGTTCTCAGTGATAAAGACTAGAAGAGCTCAGGGAAGTTGGGGAGGGTAGTGAGTCCAGATGCTAACATGGAAGGAGTGGATGTAAAAAAAGGAATAGAATTTGGAATGGCAGAGGAGGAAGAGAATATTTCAACTGCAGAAGTAGCAAGAAAGACAGCATGTGGTAAGAATCTATATACGTACACTGTCTCTGTGTTTGAGTCAGTCTCAGTGTTTGAAAAACAGAATCCAGGCCCTGGCTGGTGGCACAGTGGGTAAGGCACCAGCCTGCAAACCTAAAGGTCACTGGTTTGATTCCCAGCCAGGGCAATATAACCAGGTTGCAAGCCAGGTCTCCAGCCAGGTTCATGGCTAGAGGCAGGTGAAAGGCAACCATACATCGATGTTTCTCTCCCTCTCGCCTCTCTCCCTTGCCCCTCTCTCTGAAAAATAATAAATAAAATCTTAAAAAAAAAAAAAAAAAAAGAATAAAGGAACCATGGACATGGACAACAGGTGGGATTGACTTTGGGGGGAATGGGTGGGTGGGGAGGGGGACAGAGGGGAGCAAAAAGGGTATGGATGTAATACAACAACAATAAAATTTTAAAAAAGAAAGAAAAAGAAAAAGAAAAAGAAAAGATAAACAGAATCCATGTTTGCAACCATGTTTCTCTGACCGTGTTCCTGATCATCAAGAAATGATGTTTGTGCCCTTACCAGGTAGTTCACTTGGTTAGAGCATGGTCCCGATATGCCAAGATTGCTGGCTCAATCCTCAATCAGGGCACATATAAGAATCAACCAATGAATACACACGTGTATAAGTGGAACAACAAATTCCTCTCTCTCTCTCTCTCTCTCTCTCTCTCAATAAATAAATAAATAAATTTTAAAGAAATGATGTTTGTATTCTCTATTATTTTAATTATTCATACTTTCTTCCCCTATCTTAACCTGAAAACCAAGTACCAAAACAGTAACCAGCTGCTACTGCCAGCAAAACAAACAGATTGTAAAAGCAATTACATTATTGTCATTTCTCATTCATCTGCATCCAAGACAACTCACTCTTTCTTTTTCTCCCACAATAATCCCAGCTGGGATTATTACTGCCTAGCTTATTACTGCCTCCCTTATAAACTTTTTTGCAGACACACTCCTACCAGACAGCCTTGCCTAAAAAAGACTTTATATTTCTCCCCCCGCCCCCCCAGCCTCCATGGTTACTGTGAGGGAAGTATGGTGGTGAGTGGAAAGAAAACAATGTGAATGAGTGGTTATTAAATACCAGGTGCTCTGCACATATTAGCTTATTTAATTCTCACAATAACCTGTGAGGTAGGTATTATTCTTGCCATTCCACAAGTAAGAAAATGGGCTCAGAGAGTTTGATCAGGTTAAAAAAAGAGTTAATCAATAACATAATAGGAATTCAAACCCAGTCCATGTGATTTCAGAGTTCATGCCTGTAGACCTGGCTACAGGGACCTCTTCTATTATGGAACCATGTTTTAGAGGGCATTTTCTACCTCCAGAGAGAGGATAACTTAAGGCCAAGGGATGTGCCTATCCAGAGCTTATATCTCCCCTCTCCCATACCATGCTCCACTTTGCCAGAATCCCCTGCCAAACAGTCCCAAGCCACTTCCAGGGCATCTTCCTTGGGCCCCATCTCCTGAGAGCACACAGAGGAGCTACTTGAGGTCACACCACTAGCCCTGCTGACCTGGAGTGTGGATGGAGTTTAGATGTGTGGCTGTACTGAGTACACACTTTTGTGGGAGGCCCCTCAGGTACTGGAACAGGGACAGGAATGGAAAGAAAACCTGAGGGTCAGACTAGGGGCTGGAGGAGTCCCAGAATTCTCAATATAAATCTCCCAGGTGATACTGATATATTTGTCAAGATAAGAGGATAGAATATGTTTTATTTAACAGTTTATTAGCTTTGACTTACATCTCTTATATATTAGGTATTTGGCGTATAGGCTTATATTTTTTTATCTTGTGCTAGGCTCCACAAGTATTAGGAGTAGGCCTGCTCACTATAATATGCTGATTCTTTGCCTCCTATCCTCTGTTCTTTCTATCTAGAAATCCCCACACTTGTCCAGTAGGCAATTTACTCCTTTTCATTCTTACAGCTTCCCAAATCCACCTTTCACCTGAAACTTCTTCAGTTTACAGAAAAAAGAGGTGCTGAGTTCCTCTCTCCTGCCCTTTCAGAGCTGCCAAGACTTCTCCTACTATTCCCAGACTGAAGAGGATGTAACTAACTTACAGGGAATACCTGTAGTCATTTTATCATCTATCCTGCCATTCTTCTGTCCTTTATGTGTATGAATCTTCATGCTGCATCAGTGGCTCTCACAAGCCCCAACCCTGCCATAGCTTCTGTTCAGTGATACTGGGGAAAATCATTGTCTTGTGTAAGTGCCCAATCTAATACACAATTCAGAGCCTAATGACCTAGGCAGGGTTGGAAAAATAAAGATGCAACCAGGAGGATCTATGATGTGAAATATTTCATTTAGTAGGGAGAAAACTGAGAAAGCAGAACCCACCCCCCATGCAACAAACAAATAAACAAAAAACATTAGATTATGCAGGCTAATCTAGTATAGGACCAAATTTAGGGGAAAATCAGCCTAGAGGTTAGGGCCCCTAGGTTGTGGAGTCAGCCCATCATGGTGGTTCATAGGATGTGGAGATGCAAAAGGAGGGCTTGGAAGAGAATCAGGAAATGGCACCACTTAGTGACCCAGGCCAGAGCACTGAGCACCATCTTTATCTCTCCCTTCTCTTTCATCTTGCACAAGAATCAATCACTGGGGCCTTATTACATCTTCTCTTCATTGCCACTACCACCTGATGTGTCTGAGGATCAGAAGAAGCCTAGTGTAGCTGAACACTGACATTTTTTCTGAGTGCTGGAAAACTAATGGGAGGGTTTAAGTTGCATTGTTTGATCTGCATTTTAAAAGGTCACTTTAGCTACTTAGTGTGTGGAAAGTAGACTGCGGCAAAACCAGATTGGAATCAGGGAGGCCAGCTAAAAGGCTATTCTAGCAGTCCAGAAAGAATTGTCAGTGGTTTGGGCCCAACTAGATTTTGAAAGTGGCAAGGGGTGAATAAATGTGAGATTGTATTCTCAGTGTCTAGCATAATGTCTGGCTAGACATTTAATAAATATTCAATGAATGGATTAAGAATTAGTTAATCCGACTAAATGAGAACTCTGAGCTAAAACTGAAATCATCTGTCCTTTAAACCTCACTAATAGCTGACACTAACACAGGCTCAGTACTAGGCCATATATATAACAAATTTATATAAATCAATAGGGAGATGACAACTAACCCAATAGGAAAATAGACAAAAGACACATGAATAAGCATTTCACAGAAGAGAAAACACGATTGGTAAGTAAATATATGGAAGATGCTTAATCTCATTAATAATATGGAAACTATAAAGTCAAATCACTGTGAAATGCCATTTTATATTCAAAATCTTGACTAAATACCAAACTTGGTAGGATAGGGTAGCAGCTGAAACTCATATACTTTGATGGGCATAAATAATGAAAAATAATTTGACATTATCTAGAAAAGTTAAGGATATTCATATTCTATAATCCAGCAACTTTTGCCGTGTGTGTGTGTGTGTCCAGAAGAAACTGCATGTATACCAGGAGATATATACAGAAATATTCTAAGAAGCATTGCTTGTAATGGCAAAAAACTGAAAACAAACCTAACTACTTATCAACAGATAAATTAATCACCAAATTAGTGGACTATTATACATCAGTGAAAATTAACAAACTACAACTACCTACATCAATATAAATGAACCTTAGAAACATAATGTTAAATAAAAAGAGCAATTATACTACTCTTAGAATGATTTTTTATTTTTTATTATTTAAAAAATAATTTATTTATTTATTTTTAGTGAGAGGGGAAGGGAGAAAGAGAGGGAGAGAAACATAAATATGTGGTTGCCTCTTATTCACCCCCCAACTGGGGACCTGGCTCGCAACACAGGCGTGCGCCCTGATTGCAAATTGAACCAGCAACCCTTTGATTCATAGGCCAGCACTCAATCCACTGAGCCACACCGGCCAGGACATTTGAATGATTTTTTTTTAAAGGTGGAGCCCAAAATAATATATAGCAAAAGTATCAAGAAAAATCTTGAAATGGTAAATATAAAATTCAGGGGCTAATACAGGACAAAAGCATGTCGGCCCTCAGTGGTAGTGGTAATTTTTTTTCTTGAATTAGAGGTAGTTTGATGGGTCCCTCTTTTATTATTATGCTTCATGATCTATATAAAATGTTGGCTCTGAGAAGGCAAGGATTTTTGCCCTGCTTTTTTCACAGCTGTTCCCAATACCTAGAACAGTGCCTGACACATAGGATCTCAATAAATATCTATTGAATAAATGATGTGCATTACTTGCACCTTTTATATAATTCAAACATTTCATAATTTCTTAAAAGAAGGAAAAAAAACTTAATTTATTCATGGTGCCCTTGATCATTGTACAGCTAGAAGTCACACTGCCTTCTCAACTCCTATTACCCATACGACCTACTAAATCATGCCATATATTATAATTATATATACATGTTTTCCTTACAGATTATAAATTTATGAAGGAATTATGTCTTCCCCTTTATTTCCACTCACAGTATGTAGCACAATATCTTGGACATAGTAGTAGATACTCAATAAATATTGGTTGATTACTTGAAGTCACAGGCAACAAGGACAAACCAGGAAGGACAAATCTATGCTATTTATATTTAAAACTGAAAAAGAATCAACACTAATCTAGTGTTTTCCTACCTTTTGCAGGTGAAAAAACTAAAGTCTATAGCAGGGGAGTGATTTTCTCAAAGTCACATAACTAATTAGTAGGTTTCCAAAATCTAGATTCAGATCTCTAGTTTGCTGTCCTTAGCTCTTCACAATATATCATCATTTTTATTTTCTGTTTTGTCTCTCTATGTGTTCCTTGGCTTGGGAGCCAAATCTTGGCAGAGACCAAATCTGTTCACATATATACTTATCATGGCTTCTAGATAAATATGTAGGACCTGTAGAAACTTATCATACATGTACAAATTCAGAAGAACTTAGGTTCTTCCCCAGCAAAAATGTTTGTCATCCTTCTGCTGCCTTCCCACTGATTCTTTCCTCAGAAGCCTGGATACTAATAACCCCTTCCCTTCCTCCACTTGCTGTTTTTTGTTGTTGTTTTATTTGTTTGTTTTTTCCCCCTCCTGGAGTAGAGTGGTTTACTGATGTCTCGCAGTCCTACTATCCTGGGGAACTGATTTAGCAAGAGGAAGTAGAAAATCCATCAGTCAGTGCCCACCAGTCACAGAAGCTTGAAATTAACAATCACAAATAAAGGAGTTTAAGACAGAAGAGTTGTCCTTATTGACAATGCATAGGTACTACTTCAACTTGAACAAAATTGCTTGCTTAACAGAAAGAGAATCTGAGAAGGTTAACTCTGGATAGGACCTTAGCAGCAATCACCTACTTCTCTCTCTGATTTTCCAAAATGAGTAAATAGGAGCTTTGACAGATAAGAAACATGCTGTTACTCAGCTACTTATTTGCAAAGCTGGGAATAGATTCCCAGTTTCCTGCCTTCAAGACAGCTAATCTTTCCATGCCATGTGCTGGCAACATGTGCATTTAGCAAATGCTTGTACAGTAGCCTCATCTTAAACCATCAGAAATGAAAATAAATTATTCAAACCTTTCCTCTTCTCTCTGGCAATTTTTTAAAAAGGTTTTATTTATTATTTCCAGAGAGAGGGGAAGGGAGAGAGGCAGACAGGGAGAGAGACATCAATGTATGTTATGTTGCCTTTCACCTGCCTCCAGCTACAGAGCTGGCTGGAGACCTGGCTTGCAACCTGGTTATGTGCCCTGGCTAGGAAACGAACCAGCGACCTTTGGGTTCACAGGCTGGCGTCTATACACTGAGCCACCAGCCAGGGCCTTTGGTAATTTTTTTCTTTGCATTTCCCTGTGCCCTAGTCTGTCTTTTTAACCCTTTTACGTTTCTCTCTGTGAATCCCTCCCTCTCTTTGGGGTTTCAAATTGTGCTATAGTATGCCTGTTTGATTCTCTAGATTCTTCTTCACTTAACCGCTGTGTCTTTCTAAAAGCAAACATGCATAGTGCTTGCTTCGGCAGCACAAATACTAAAAGCAAACATGCATAATCCAATCAGAACTCTTTCTTGGTGACCTTTGTTAAAAAAGAACACAGAATTTCTGCATGAGAGTTGCTGGACCTCCCTCCTAGCCTATCCAGTTAATTAAAATGAGTCTCTGGCCCCCCTTTGAAATGTTAACCAATCCTAAGAAAGAGAATATCAAGCTCATTACTTCGTCACTACCGTGCTGGAGGCTGCTAACCAGTCAGAATCTGCCACTAACAGTCATTAGAAAAGCTGGCCAATCAGGCCAACCTTGTTACATGGTCTGGTAGGAAAAGAAAGAAACTGATTGGAAAGAATAATTCTGGCTCCACACCCTTTGCTTCCTGGACCGTTATTTTTCTCACTGAGGTAAAGGAAGGACCCATTCTCAATCCTTTGGTAAAGAAGATCCCTAGACTCTGCTAATACTCTCCTGGATCATCTTTTGTTGTCTTCAAATTCACGCCTCTATCACTGTTCTCCCTATCGATTTAATTTCTGGCTTCAGATCTAGTAGCAATCGTCCTTAGGATTCTCAGCCCTCCCCACAGATCTCCAACCACCCACCACATCAAATAACTTGTTTTGGATGATTTATGTAGGTGAAAAAGTTCAATAAGTAATAGTTGAGTATTTTTCAACCCTCACTGAAAGGACCTTGTAATAACTTCTCTGAGGAGTAGTGCAGAATTGAATTGCAATACTAACTACAATAATAATAAATAACAGTAACGTTATTACTATTACTAGCATTTATCAAACTCTTACTGAGTTCCAAGCACCTTGCTAAAAGCTTCACGTTTATTATCTCCAACATTCGCTGTGGAGTAAGCACTATTATTTCCAATTTACATAGGAGGTAAGGTCACACTGTGATTTGGGAAATCAGGTTTGCCTGAAGCCAAAGCCTGGTGAATGGGAGTAAGGGAGAATTTAACAGGGCAAACTGTAACAACTTTTGGAAGGAGCCAGCTTTAGCTTCCTCAAGAGCGCATTCTCCAAACCTCCACTGGGATTGTTAGAGATCTGAAAGGGGTCCCATCAGCTGCAAAGACTGTTGGTGGTAGCGGCCCTAAGAACTGTGGACTTTTTGCCTCGGAAGACACGGAAAACTGAGCGCTAAAGGGAATTCACTATAGGTGGACGGGGAGTGTCTGGGGACTTGAGGGGATATCCTTGCTAACCTGTCTTCCCTTGCTCCTCACAGCATCTGACACAGTGCCTGGCACTGCTTCGTGTTTGGTAAATACCTGTTGATTGATTGATTCGCAAACCTCCCAGCTTCATTCCTCACCAACCTTCCTCCCCCAAGACATCCACTGGCACCGGAGGGAGATTTGGGACTTTCAGGGGAACCAGTGAGAATACTCATCGAACTGCAATCGTTAATTTAGGAAGGGTGGGATGCCCCCCACTCTTCTCTCTTCGCCCGCTTCTCCGATTTCTCCCCGCTCCTTCCCCGCCCTTTCAGGAGCTCAGGACCATAAAAATGCAGATGGAGGATCGGTGTGAAATAACGGGCCCATATAAATCCCTCTGCCGCCCGCCTGCAAGATGGATTGGCCGCATTGAAATTCCTCCGCGAGGATAATTAAACTCCGGGCCTCATCCGGGCAAAATTACATTCCTGTAATGGCGTCGCTCGGGGTCCCAGGAAATTGCTCCGTGGGCTTTCAGCGGCGGTTTTTATCGCCGGCCGGGGTGTGCCTGGCTGCGGCTCGCCTCTCCTCCGGGACCGTAAAGCTGCTGCCGTGATTTATCCTCCCCTTCTCCCAAATCCGATTAAATGGAGGAGCTCGGGGCCGGGGCGCCACGGGGCCCCGGAACCGGGAGGGGGAGGCGGGAAGGACGGGGCCAAGGAGGGGAGGACAAACGGCCCCTCAGAGGCCGGCGGATTTGGCTTTATTTACAGCCGCGGCTTTCTTTTTATTTATTTATTTATTTATTTATTTAGCGGGGATTTGGTGAGCTTTCCCCGTGTTGTTCGTGTTGCGTTCACGCACCATGCCTGGACGGCTGGGGTTTGGACGTGAGGAGAAAAAGGTGGGTCTCGCCATCCTCCTCCTCCAAAGGTGCTCGTCAGATCCTGTCTGGGATCCCGAGGCCTAGAAGAAGCAATGAGAGTCTGAAAGCCCCCCACTTCCTTACATGGGGGAAGGACTCAACGAGGGAAAAGACACGAGGGAGAAGCTGAGAGGTTTTCATGGGAGCACCTCATTAGGGGTCTGCTTATCTCATCTGGAGTAGATGAAGCCTCGGCAGAGGCATGGGCATGCCCGGGGCGACCTCGCATCCTCACTGCAGGTCACTGGAACCCGTCATTCCTTGACTGCCTCGGGACTCAGGGGCAGGGTGTTCGAGTCCCACTCATCTTTAACTCCTATCTTCCGGTTTGCTGACCCTGTTTCCTCATGGCTGATCACTGGTGTTAAGAGAGCGAGGGGAATAAAGGCAAAGCCATCAGTGGCAGCTGAGGTATTTTGCTGACTGTTCCCCCATGAAATGGGTTTCCCACCCATAAAGCCAGGGTTCCAGGAGCAACAGAAGGCAGGGATTCCATGCCTTCATTTTTCTCCTGCTACATTTTGAGCCCTGAACCCCAATCCCGACTGTATGCTATTTAACGCTGAATTTTGGGGTAAATTTTTTTTCCAATGTGACCGCGCATGCTAGGGAAGGGGACGCAAGGCCAAAACCCCAGAAGCCGAGTGACCAAATCGCAGACTACATTTACGGATCCGCTTGCACTGTGTAGTTGTCCTTCCGAGGCTAGGTCGGCTCGGCCTGCAGTTTCTCCTCTCCAACGCCAGGTGGAGCGACTGGCCGGATGCCGCCACCAAGGTGGCAGAGGAGGGACGCCTCAACGTCTTGGGGCGACTCGTTGGTCCGGTCCCCGCATGCGCCAAGCTTTCTTTTCGCTATTCCCGCCTCCCCGCCCCTTTCTGTCTTCTCAGCACTGGGAGCAGGTAAGGTTTGGGCCCTCGTGTTCTCTTTGGTCCGCGCACGCGCGCGGGACAGCAGTCCCGGCGCGGATGCTTTGTGGCCTCACTTCGCGTGGTCCCACCGGGGCACTCAGGCTCGCCCTTCCTCGCGGTATCCCCACGCCGTAAGGTCTGCCCCTTCCGCAGGCCGGTGACCTCCAGCCGCGCGAGCCTGGCGCCATCTTTGATTGCTCTGGGGGAGGACGCCTTGGAACCGGGGAAAGTCATTTCCCAGAGTGTTCATTTCACCTGTTCCCAACCCATGCATTCTTTTCTTACCTTCTTACCCTTTCAGAGTTTTCACAATCCCCCGGCTCTCCCTCCTTATCTCTGCTTTCTCCCCTCTTCCTGGCTCCGTGCTTTGCTTATCCTGAAACCTCCAGACGTCAGAACCTCATGTGCCTAGCAATGGAGATAGTGGATCATCTAAAACCACCAAACTCTCTAGTCGGCACCCCTCAATTAAAAATTAAAACAAACAAAACCCCGAACGTGGTAGAAGTGAACAAAACAGCCAAAACATTTCATTCAGGCTGTGCTCTGGGAGAGCTTGGCAGAAAAGAGGCCGGTTCTTTTGTAACCTTTGGTTGTTTCACGGTACCGTTCTCGTCCTTTTACTCTGGTGTAGTTGGGGGAAAATGCAATTGGTGGAGTATTATAGTGAGGTTTTTCTGTTATAGGCAGTAGGCCCAAAAGGGTTGGGTGGAAGCTGCAAGGGATAATCTGCACCTGCCAGCTTTTATCAAGGATTTTACTGAAAGTCCCCAGACTTTGCCCTCAAAAGGAAGAACGTTTAAGGAAGACAGTGGTTAAGTCAGCAACTCGATTAACTCAGGGACTGATCTACAGGGAGGAAGAAACCTACAATTAATTAGGTTTTCTGATAGCGATAGTACGTTTGCCTGCGATTGTGTAGGCTAACAATTGCAGACTTGCCAAGGTTAGGTGACCAATGGAGCAATCTGTACTTTGTCACCCTTTGTGGTCTTATTACTTGCCAGCACCACCTTAGGCCCTTTATATAAGTTACTTCATTTAACCCCCCTAAGAACTATATTTTACAAATGATAGTGAGGTTTAAGTCCTTGGGGGGAAAAACAATTCTTCCTTTTTTTAAAGCTTTAAAGAAATTTTGGATTTTGACCCAAGAAAACCTGAATAGTTCTGCACAAAATTGGATTAGAGTTACATATAAGCAGAAATCAGAGTTCCTGACAAGATTTGAAGATATCTGTTAATCTAAAAGTAACTTGAGATTCTGGGTTCAGAAGTGTAATTTAAGAATAGATGAGTCCAACTCATTTAAGAGAGTCATTTTTTTTAATTTTTAAAGATTTTATTATTTTCAGAGAGAGGGTTAGGGAGAGAGAGGCAGAGAGAGAGACATCAATGTATGGTTGCTTTTCACCTGCGTCTAGCTACAGACCTGGCTGGAGATCTGGCTTGCAACCTGGTTATGTTGCCTTGTTTGGGAATCGAACCAGCGACCTTTGGGTTTGCAGGCCGCAGCTTTATCCACTGTGCCACGAGCCAGGGCAAGGGCGTCATTTAACAGGCCTAAGTGTAATCAGTGAGTACTTTAACCTTTAGCATTTTAGAAAGCTTTAAGTTATGAGTGGGAAGAGTGCAAGTCCTGTCTTTACCACTGCCGTAATTTCAAGGCTGGTTTTTAGATGATGCCTTCAGTGTGGCTAAGAATCATTTGGGAAGTTTGTTTGAAGTACAGGGCACTTGGGCCTTAAACCCAGAGATCTTAACCAGCAAGGCCTAAGGGGAACCCCAGAGTATGTATTTTTAATACATGCACCACCTTTTTTTTTTTTTTTTTTTAAGATTTTATTCATTATTTTTAGAGAGAGGGGAAGGGAAGGAGGAAGAAAGGGAGAGAAACATCAATGTATGGTTGCCTTTCACCTGCCTCCAGCTGGAGACCTGGTTTGCAACCTGGGTATGTACCCTGACTGGCAATTGAGCTAGCGACCCTTGGGTTTCTAGGCGGGTGCTCAGTCCACTGAGCCACACCTGTCAGGGCCTACATGCACCATCTTGACCCCTAAATAACTAGCTCAAGTGGGCCTCTCGCTTCATTTAGAGAACTCCTTCCTGTAGATCTTTAACTGACCCACTCCTCTCAGATAAATTCAATTCTCCCAATTAGGGACCTACAGGGTGTTAACATTGTTGATCCTGGGGATACAAAATTGAATACCCCTTAGTGTGATGGTGAAAATGGGTGCTTTAATAGTTATTGCTAATTAGAATAATGACAAAGTTCCTCATTAATCTTCCCTCTCTTAATTGATGTAGGAAACTGGGAATCAAGTACTTAGTGGTAATTAAGTAAAGGATTGTTGGAGATCCTTCCAGTGTCTTAGCCTTCTAGAAATAACTCCCAAGAGCCTTTAATAAAAAACCCAGACAATAAGGTCTTTGAAAGGGTTCCTTTTGAATAGAAACAGAGGAAAACTTAGGCAAAGGACACTGGAAATTCCTCTGACAACCTCAATCATGAAGGTATGGAAGTGAATAACACTTCTTAAAATTGGGACTAACTACTGGCTCAGACCAGGGTACGTCACTTGATTATAAGGAAATCTTAATTTAGGGTTCTAATTCCATTTCTTGTAAGCCTTGAGGCCAGTCACCCTGCTCTCGGCCCCCCCCCTATTTTTTTTTTTTTTTTGCTAATAAGGATGTCCTTTGGTGAGCAAAGACAATGTTTACAAAGCTGCTTCTGTAATTCCAGCTCTTGCTACAGCCCCTCATTCCCTGAAAATGTACACCTGCGCCAAGTTCGTCTCCACCCCTACCTTGGTGAGTATCTCCCTTTTCTAGGAGGGTTTTTAAAGAGGAGTATCTTGTCTCTGCTTGTAACACCGTGTTCTTCATTGTTAGGCTTGGGGGAGATCCTTTGCTATGCTTGCCCTACAGGAGAGAGTGAATGCTTACCTGCCCCATTCCCTTGAGGGCCATTAATTCTTCCGATCCAACAATCTTAGAAGAAAAATATAAATGAGACTTGACTAAGATCAGGTTATTTCTATCTTAAAACTTTCTGTAAACTGGAACCTAGCCAGAAATGGTAAACATGAAATAGATTGCCTAATCTGGATTGAGTATGCATTGTGTATAGGATCTTGTTTTTTTTTTTTTTTAAGATTTTATTGATTATTTTAGAGGGGAAGAGAGACATCATTATATGGTTACCTTTCACCTGTCTCCAGTCACGGATCTGGCTGGAGACCTGGCTTGCAACCTGGTTATGTGCCCTGGCTGGGAATCGAACCAGCGACCTTTGGGTTCTCAGGCTGGTGCCTTATCCACTGTGCTACTAGCCAGGGTAGGATCTTGTCTTGAGTTTTGGAGAGCTATAGTTAAGAATTCCGTCTGGGAGCTTAAATTTGGGTGGGAAGCTAAAATACACATAAATATACATTGGAAAAACTTTTGTCATAGAAGCAATAGCATGGAAGAAATCCTAAATTATTAAATGGTGGAAGCAATTGGTTCATCAATCCATAATGAAGAAGGAGTGATCCTGTTAGTGGGTACCATTTATTGAGCACTTACTGTTTCTGGTAGTAAGGTTACCAGTTTGTACACATAGTCTTATTTACTCCTTGAATCAAATCTGAGATACAGTATTCCCATTTGAAAGATGAGAAAACGGCTTAGAAAGAATTAAGTAAGTGACTTGTCCTAAGATCACACAGATGATTACAGAGCTAAGATGAATATAGATCTGACTTAAAGCTTTGACTGTTAACCACCATGTTGTCTGCCTTGGTGATGGTAGCTTGGAGTTAGTCAGAAAAAGCTACCAGGAGAGGGTGAATTTGAAGCATGAATCTTTGTGCCTGTCTTCAGATGGGCATATTTAGGAAAAGCTGCTCTAGTTGTTGACTTCCTTATAGCCTAGCCATTATCAATATAAATCTCTCTCTTTTAACACCCTGGCTGGTGGTACAATGGATAAGGTGCCGGCCTGCGAACCCAAAGGTCGCTGGTTCGATTCCCAGCCAGGGCACATAACCAGGTTCCAAGCCAGGTCTCTAGCCAGGTCTGTGGCTGGAGGCAGGTGAAAGGCAACCATACACTGATGTCTCTCTTCCTCTCTGCCTCCCTCCCTTCCCCTCTCTCTAAAAATAATAAATAAACTCTTTAAAAAATAATAATAAAATAAATCTCTCTCTTTTATACTTAATCTTTTTATATGCTTATTTATCGTAAGCAACTCATTTTAATTTTTTTACATTATTTTTTATTGTATTTTTTTCATTGCCATTTATTCTCCCAGCCCTCTTCCACCTACATCCACCTTCCACCCCCTGTAAATCTCTCTGAAGCAAATGTTTTTGAGGCTTCTGTTTTTTCCTGTTTTCAAGGCCTTTGAAAGGGTACAGCAAGGGTAGCCCAAAAGTAGACTTTCCTCTCTCAAAGATGAAGCCTAGGAAGCAAGAGAAATGGTGAGGTTCTTGAACCTAGAATTTGCTAAAAGTAAAAGAATGATCCAAAATTCTAATTTAAATTGAAGAACCTGAAAGGGGCACTGAGTAACAATTTAGGATGGTTCTGAAACTCCTCCACTGTCTTCCTTGACCTCCTTGCCCTTTGGTCATTCCTCCTAGGTCAGGAGCACCTCTCAGCTGCTGAGCCGGTCACTGTCTGCAGCGGTACTGAAACGAACAGAGACACGGACAGATGAGGTACCTTAAAGGTGGAATTGGGCCTATGGTTTGGAGGTGGGGGGTGAGGAGGGTTACCTGGAAGAACCAATAGACGAAGTTCCAGGGGCAATCCTCATAGAGGAAAATTAATAAAGGGTCAAGGCCACTGGCATTAGGTGGAGGTAGAGACCAGTTGGTAGCATATATGCTCTAGTATTCCAGCTCTGACTCTGGTAGCACATGCCCATGTGTGCTGCTGATGACTCCCATTTCTTGGCCTAATTTGCTCACTTCATCTGGGAGCATTTAGTCCCAGGAACATAATCTCTTTGCGGCACAGGCTAGGGTTTTGATCTTACACTTACAGAACATACTTGAATTTTTTTTTTTAAGATTTTATTTTTTTCAAAGAGAGGGGAAGGTAAGGGAGAAAAAGAGGGAGAGAGACATCGATGTGTAAGAGAAATGTCTGTTGGTTGCCTCTCACCACCTCCCACCCCTCAACTGGGGACCCAGCTTGCAAAACAGGCATGTGCCCTAACAGGGAATCGAGCTTTGACCATTCGGTTTTCAGGCAGGTGCTCAGTGTACTGGGCCACACCAGCCAGGGCACATACTTGAATCCTTAAGGTATCTGAAGTCGACCTCTTACACTAAAAAGTTCTTGGCAGCATTTTAAGAAATCTTTCAGGAAGTGAAAAGATTTTCTGTTTGGGAAAAAAGAAACATGGGATTCGATGGTATAAAATGTTTAAATAGTACAAAAGTTTCCAAAGCTAAAAAGTGTTTCCTAAAAATTTTACCTTCTATATGCCTCTTCTTCACAGAGCCTCAACAGCTTGGCAGTCCTACATCCTCTGACCTCACTTATTTCTAGCCGCAGCTTCCAAACCAGCCCCATTTCAAGGGACATCGACACAGCAGCCAAGTTCATTGGGGCCGGAGCTGCCACAGTAGGGGTGGCAGGCTCTGGGGCTGGAATTGGGACAGTGTTTGGGAGCCTCATCATTGGTTATGCCAGGTAAGTTGGGCTCTCCTTTAACTCGGATAGCTTTCCAAAGGTCTGGGCAGAAATATTTGGGGGTCTAAAGCCACACTTTCCTATACAGTAGCCACTAGCCATGTGGCTATTTGAGTTTAAATTTTAATTAAAAGTATACTAAGTTTAAATGTTTGGTTTCTTGGTCACACTGGCTATATTTCAAGTGCCCAGTAGCCACGTGTGACTAGTGGCTACTCTACTGGACAAAGAAAGTATACAGTATTATTGAATAGCTCTGGTTTGGAGCAGGAGTAGGCAAACTAAGGTAGGTGGGGGACTGTAACCTGGTTTTGTGTAGCTGAACTAAGAATGGATTTTACATTTTTTAAAGGGCCATGGAAAAAAGGCAACGAGGCCATATGTGACCCACGAAGCCTGAAATACTTATCTGGCCTTGACAAAAAGTTTTCTATCCTTGATCTAGAGCCCCAGTCTAGAACAAGCATAGTGGCTTCATTGCTGTTTTTCTCCATCCTTGGGAATTCTGCTCTGTCACTCCTGGGAAAACTGCCTCTGCAGCCACCCCCACTGCTTCCTGACGCTTGGGACTATTTGGTTTCCACCAACTCTGGGCAACTCGCTGTTAGGACTAAATTAATTCTCTAGAGACTCCCAAGTTCTCTTAATGTCTTTGAGAAAGTAAGTTTATTTTTTTAGGATTTGTATGAAACAAGAAGCCTACCTGCCTCTGTGTCCAAAATTCTGTTAAAATCCGGTGTTGCTTTACCTTATCTGTGAAGGCTTCCAGAGGTGACAGAGTATAGGGAAATAGAAATTATATATTGACTTTCAGAATTGGGAGTTCTTTTTTTTTTTTAGGATTTTATTTATTTATTTTTAGAGAGAGGGCTGGAGGAGAGCAACAGAGGGAGAGAAACATTGATGTGAGAGAGAAACATCAATTGGTTGGTGTCCTTATACTTGCAGTGGTTGGAAACCAAACCCACAACCTAGGCATGTTGCCTTTCGCTTTGC
Organism: Noctilio leporinus; assembly: GCA_004026585.1. Lineage (NCBI taxonomy): Eukaryota > Metazoa > Chordata > Mammalia > Chiroptera > Noctilionidae > Noctilio > Noctilio leporinus. The sequence continues at coordinate 83,029 of PVIW01005692.1, forward strand.
CACTGAGCCACACCAGTCAAGGCAGAATTGGGAATTCTTTATCCAATTAATTCGTATACTAAACCTCTCATAAGCCATTTGTAGATTCTTCAAGTTCAAAATCTTTTGACTGTTTTGAAATGAGAAAAGGTCATGTTTTTCTCTTGACTCCTTTGCCTTCTAGAACAATGTTTTTCTGGTTTTTTGATGTACCTAAAGCCATAGGGTTCTAAGCTATGCCTCAGAGAATGTCTTAGAGAATGAAGAGGACACCAGTAAAACAAGCTTTGCCCCCAGTTTTTGTTTTTTATTTTTAATCATTGCAGTTTGGCTTTTATATGTCTTATGTTTGGGGGGTTCTGCTGCTTAAAGTTTGAAAACAGTTCTGTGATACACCTCACCACTCCAAGTATCTCTTCCATCCTGTCCGGGGCCCAGAGGCCTTAAGTTATGATGATGATATGGGTGATCCATTAGAGGTGGTAATGTTTGTGCCTGGGTCATTGTTAAACAGTTTGGATTGTCCTCTGCCCTCATTCACTCTCCGTAGAGCCCCTGATATGTCCAGGCAAGAGTTTGGGTATGATGGTGTTACCTCAAGAGACTTATTACTTAAGATGAGCTTGAAGGGATGAATTCCCCCTGAGCCCATCTTTGATGTTCTTTTCTTTGTGTGGACTAGAAATTCAGTTTTGTTTTATTTTTTACCCTTTTCCCAGGAACCCTTCTCTGAAGCAGCAGCTCTTCTCCTACGCCATTCTGGGCTTTGCCCTGTCAGAGGCCATGGGGCTCTTTTGCCTGATGGTGGCTTTTCTCATCCTCTTCGCCATGTGAAGGAGCCGTCACCACCTCCCATAGTTCTTTCTCCCATGTCTTGTCTGCCCTGTATGTTCCTTTTCCTATACCTCTCCAGGCAGTCTGGGGAAAGTGGTTGGCTCAGGGTTTGACAGAGGAAAGATAAATAAATACCGTATTATTAATATATTTCTTGAGTCTCCTGTGTATATTTCTTTTCCACAGTTGGCTGAAAGCCTTGGTGAAAGTGTAAGTCCTGAAGGGTGGTGACAATTCTAAAGTCAACATGGGTCTGGCCTCACTTGTTCTTCATTCTATGGCAGGAAAGTTTTATTCAAATTAGGTCTCCTTTTTAATAATTTTCACCTGCCATGGCCTGTTACTTATCTTTGTTGATTGGGTCAGTGACAACTCGCAGTGGCTGGCTGGCTTAAAATTATGACTAGTGGGCTCTCTGTTTCCACTGTGGTTATCCTGGCTCAGGCCCTCATTGCCACCCACCTGTCTGTTGCAGTAACCTCTTGACTGGCCTGCCTCTAGTCTCTTCCCTTTAGCATTTATTGCCACCCATTTTTACCTTAAGCGTAGGACTGGTTTTTGCCATTTACCAATTCAAAAACAGCCTGACCTTAGCTTTATGTATTATTATTCCCATACATTACCAAAAATGGACTATTTGTCATTTTCAAAATCTTTTTCCTGCATTCCTATCCTTGTATCTTCAGAAGTTGCCCTTTGGCTCTTTCTCCTTTTTTCCCCTGAATATCTCTTTTCTCTTTATCATAGTTTCCTGAAAGACAGTTTAAATGCTACCTTTTCCTCCATGAAGCTTTCACCTGGTTTCTCTCCACCATCAGTCAATGACCATTAACATCTATAAAGGACTATAGGATATGTATCCTTTATAAAATGTTTATATGGTCTATGATAAATTGTGGATTTGTGTGTGTCTTGTCTTCCAAGATTGCCAGTTTTTTGAGGCGGGGACTATGTTATGTTTATCTTTGTATCTTTAGAGGTATCTAGCCTGATGCATCTCAGCAAAATCTTAGTCACATTTTTTAATTATCTAAACTGACCACCTCACTTCACAAGTGAGGAAACAGGCTTTGAGAGGTCAAAGGACTCAGGAATGTTCACTAACAGAACTATAACAAGGGTCATGTCTTGTAGCCCAGGTTGTAAGACTGGGACTCTTCCCAAAGCTAACGCTGGTAACTTATTTTCCTAAGCAAGAAGGAAAGGGCAAAATAAGCAAACATAAGCTTTCCCCTTAAAAATTCAATAGGGACTTTGGACAGTGGGGTTAGTATCAAGTTTGGTAAAGAATGACTTATATTTTTTAAAGGTTAGGTAAACTTTAAACCTTATATCTGCTTGAAATAACTGGGCAAATATTAAAAGGCCTTTAAGAAATGATAATGTAGATAATTACAATGCATTTTCTTTTGGTTTAATCAATGATTATAAAATTAAAGCCCAGGGCAGAGACTTGAACCCTGAGTAGATAAATGCTCAGCGAACAGGTTGCCCTTTTTGCTATTGTGGTTAGGGGCTGAGAGGAATCCTATCTACAGCTGGCTTTCAAATTACTATACCATCCCCAAATAACTTCTGGGTCATGGGGCTCGGAGTGGACCTCATACGAACAGTTCCTCCAGCCAAGATTACGTAGAAGGTATCTTGCGTATTTGGAGATGAGGAAGAGCCCTCCTTTTGTTTTGGCCACCTGAGTTTGAATCTCTAGTAGCCTCTGTTGTCCATTTCCTTCCTGAGTCATCAGGTCAGAGCCATCTGTGTTTTCTTTCCTTGGCCCTTTCTTTGGGATTGAATCTAGCTAACCCCCTAACTTGAGGCTTGGGCAGAGAGCAGCTTGGTGAGCCATACATTTTTGTTCTCTCTGAGGTGAATGATGAGGTGGTACTGCAAGAATTTTGGAAGCAAATTTCTTCAAGATGAGTCAGGGTAACCCAGATTCTCTTTCAGGCCCCAAGAGATGGCAACCAAAGTTGCAGACAACTTGGGGTAGAGGAGTGCTATGTTTTTAGTAGGGAGGATCCAAGAGCACGTTTGCTGAAGATTTTTCCTATTTAGGGATCATGGAATGAAAGCTTTCTACCTGTCCTTGTAGTTAGAAAGCACATGATTTGAAATCAGGAGATAGGAGTTCTAATCTCTCCTATACAACTGCGCACTGTGACATTGGGCAGATCACTAACCAATAACTTTCTAGGACCTCAGTTTCTCCTTACATACTAAATAGAGATAATTCTCACCTCAGAAATTAATGTGCATGCAATGGAGGTACCTTGAATATTTGGAAATGATGCTGTCATTAAAGTTTAATATATATTGATTATCATTTACTTTCTCATTTTCCATGGAATTCAGAGCATATTGTAGGCATTTTCCAGACAGCTTATACCTAGGATGCTTATAGAAAAGGGAGTTGACATTACAAATTTATAAAGTTTAGCTATAATGTACCTGGGAAGTGCTAGTGTTCTGAAGGCAGCAACACTTACTTCCCTTTTATTCCTCAGTTTCATAAATACCAGAGGAGTTTCCATAGGTAGGTTTGTGCCATCCTAATCAGAAGGAAATGGTGTCGTTTGGAAATCATCTAAATGCCGAACAATAATGAGGAACCCTGTGCCAGCCTCCCTCTCAGGATGGATTTATTATTTTGAAGCCTTCTCAGATCATCAGGATAAGAAAGCTGCTCAGGAAACAACGTTGTTGATTTAGCTTAAGTTGGTGTCTAGGAACCTACAGGCTGCTCAGCCTTCTTCACTCCAAGAGAAACAAGATGAAGGAATATTCAAGTTGAATTCTGAAATAGAAAAAGAAAGGAGTAATATCACTGGTGAGTAGACAGTATTGTCCTAGACCTCCCAAGTTTTGAGCAATAATACTGTTTTGAGTCATATCTAAAAATATGCATTTTTAACATGTATTCTTAGGATACACTCTGGGACGCTTGGTGTCCTGACCATTTGATGAAAAACTAAAACATGGGAAGATTTTTTAGTTTCCAGGCATTCCTTAATGAACAGATAGATGTAGTTTGCTACACAAGTGTGTTTGCACTTGCATTAGCTTTTGCATAAAATTACCAATCAACAATGTGCTAAAATGTCTATATTTTTGAGCATTTACCTCAAGGCACTGTGAGTGCTAGTGAATTGTGATCAAAGTAGCCACGTTAGAAATGGCAGAGGACATGATGGATAGAATACCAGGGCTGAGGTCAGGACTCTTACCTCAAACACTTGGCTTCTCTCAGTAGTGTAAATGATTAGTTAGAGATGGTTTATTCCCACTTCCTCCTCCCTCAGCCCTGAAAGAGATCATTTCCTCTCATCCTTTGAATAAGTGCTATGGTAGACAGAATTTTTTAAATGACTTCCTAAAACATCCTTCTCCAATCCCCAGAATCTGTGAATTTGATGGGATATCACACCTTTGGTTAGGTTACATTATGTGGCACAGTTGACTAAGAGGAAGATTGTCTCTGTGCCTATCCTATTCACATGAGCCCTTAAAAGCAAAGAGTTGTCCTGGCTGCTGTGACTTGGTGGATTGAGTGCCTGCCAGTGAGCTGAAAGGTCATTGGTTTGATTCACGATCAGAACACATGCCTGGGTTGTGGGCCAGGTCCCCAGTTGGGGGCGTGCAAGAGGCAACCACACATTCATGTTTCTCTCCCTCTCTCCCTCCCTCTCCCTCTCCCTAAAAATTAAAAATTAAAAAAAAAAAAAAAAAGAGCAAAGAGCTTTCTCAGGTGACACAAGAAATCAGATGCGAAGGAAGGATTTGATGACTTGAAGGATGCAGAGGACCGTGTGCAAGGACTGGAAAGTGACCTCTAAGCTAAAATTGACCCCCTATCCAACAGCTAGAAAATGAGATAGCTTTAAGGAACAGAATTCTGCCAACAGCCTGGATGAGCTTGGAATTGGATTCTTTTTCAGAACTTCTAGACAAAAGCCCAGCCTAGTCAACACCTTGACTTTGGCTTTGTGAGACTGGAAGCAGAGAACCCAGGCTGACCTGTCTAGATGAATGTATTTTATTATTTTTCTTTTTCAATTATATTTGATATTCAATATTTAAATGGATGTTGTTTTAAACTACTAAATTTGTAGTAACCTGTTATGTAGTGATAGAAAACTGATATAAGTGCAGTCTTCCAATCTGCAAAAGGAATTTTGCATTGAAAGGAAACTAATAAAAGTTTACTTCTTTGACCCTCTGCTTTCTAACGTCATTGAATCTAATCTCACTCAGAATGGCTCAACATGGAAAGATCTTTAAGCAAAAACAAAAATGTCATGTTCTTTAACTATAGCTGTTCCATTTGAGTGAAGTAGATATTTTTTTGTTGTTTAAACAGATGATGAAACTAAGACCCAGGTTCAAGAATCATGACTTAGTCTAGATAGAAAGTGATAAAACAGAATAGAAACCCATTATCAAAGCTCCTTGTATTATACTGTATCGCAAGATATAATGGCCACAATATCATTGGAGGAGAGGGAAAGATAAAGCTGGACAGTTTTTTTTGTTTTTTTTTTTTTTGTTTTTTTTTAATTTCTCAGTGAAGGTGATTGACCTGTAGGAAGGATTTTCTTATAATTACTATCCCTGTTATCTTGCAAATAGGTAGCATTTTGTCTACCCCTGGTTTCATTTTAGCCCACTGCTCATTTCCTGGGTTTCTGGGCAGGCTAAGCTTAGTTGGCACATCTTGGTTCCCAAGATAGATATTTTTAACCACTGTGGATTAGAGCCTTCCAGGAACTATGTAGCTGCTTATACAGACATGAACTCTGCAGATCTTTCTGCGGGTGAGGGTAGGATGTTGTGTGTTTCTGTAGGTATGGTATCAGCCTAAACAGACTTGCATCTCCCTTGTACCTCTAAGGCCTTTCCATCCACATCTCCTAGCAGCTGGATGGAACAGGGACTTTAAAGTTTCCAAAACATAGCTGCAAAGGGTAACAAACAACTAGCCCCTAACTCCCTTAGCAACAGGAGAATAGTCAGTGGAGATTTAACTCAAGAAAAGTTCGTGCAGTACAGAAGACCCATAAAATTTTCAGAAAGCAGGTTGGCCCTATGGAGTTGACAAGATTGAAAGTCCCAGAATCCTGGGTTCAAGTCACTTTTGGTTAACTATTGCACTTTAAAATTCTTTCCCTTGTGTGAAATGGGCACATTTGCTTGAGATGTGCCTCCAGGAAGTGTCATAGAAGTACAAAAAATTAGATCTTTAAACTTCTTGTTGGAGACCTAGATCTTGTAAATTGTCTCCATATCTGGTGTTTCTAGTTACCAATTTACCAGGAGTAACTTAACACTAGATTTCTCTGCCAGTGCTAAAATTAGACTCCCAACACTCTGGGGCTTCCTTTTCTCCTTCTTGCTTTTGTTTTTGGAGCTTGAGGGAAACATATGTGCTGCTGGAGTTAGTAAACTAAAGATTGAAGAAAAACTTTTCCCACTAGAAAACACTATTTCATCCTACCAACTTTATCATCCCAAATCTGCCCTGGATTTGGATTATTTGATTCACTCATATAAATGGACCTGAGAAAGCTTAGGCATCGCTTGGGGATGAGAGGGAGGAATAAACAAAATTGGAATGGAGACAAGCTAGGCTTCTGATCTCTCCAGCCCGTCTCCGTTTCCCAGCCAGACAAGTGTTCTGCCACTAAAACTTTGAAGTTCTCTGTTACATCAAAAAAGGGCCTGGAGTTATTTCTAAGTGTGCTGACATCTGAGGGTGGGAGGTTCAGGTACTGGGCGCTTTTCCTGACCAGGGGTCTGGAGAAAAGGAATAGGCAAGGAGGGAGTCAATCTTTCCCAGCTGCAACATAGAAAAGGAACAAATTTTTCACTAGGAAGATTGTGTAAACAGTGCCTTTGGCTGGAGCCATAGAGTTGTGGAAGCAAAGAAAGGGATCTTTGTTCTCCCCTACCCCAGCCAGAGCACAATCAGAGAGCTGGGATTGTTTGCTTTGGCGAGGGACTCCTGCCTGAAAGGACTAGGCATTCCAGGGACTGGTGAGGCCTCTGTTGGGTTTCCCTTAGGAGCTGAGGAGAGGACAACCCCCCAGTCTAAAGCTTTTTACCTAAGGAAGTGAGCTGAGAAGCCTAGAGGCCTAAGGCATCTGGCCCATTCTTCTTTAGCTTTGTTCACCTCCTTCCCTTGCTAGCTTTACCCCACTGCAGGATGTTAGTTAGCTTCATTCTTCCTGCTATTGAGGGTTCTTACAGGTTCTTGTATTAGTGTTTTATTCTACAAGAAACTATATATTCACAAGGGCTCTTCTCTAAGGACTCCAGCAGGAAAAAGGGGTCACTTTCGCCATCCTGTTTACTTTTAGGTTGTATATTGCACAAGCCCCTGATCATTGCACTCTGCCTTTCCAAAAATCTCCAGAAATATCCCATTTTCCTTGGGTAGCATTAGTGTTTCACAAATGTAAAATAATATTTATATATTGCTTGCTTATGCCAAGTGTTATACAAATACCATTTCATTTTAATCCTGTTATTTATTATTTTATTTATTTAATTATTTAATCCTGTTATCCTATTATTTGGACACAGTTATCCTCATTTTACAAATTAGGACACAAGACATCAATAAGATAAAATAATTTATCACACAGATGATATATTTGTTTGTTAGGGCTGCCATAACAAAGTACCACAAACTGAGAAATTTATTATCTCACAGTTCTGGTGGCTGAAAATCCAGATCATTGTGTTGGTATAATTGGTTCCTTCAGAGGACTATGAAGCAGAATCTGTTTATGCCTCACCCTTAGCTTCTAGTGGTTTGCTGGTAATCTTTGGGCCTTCATATTCACACGGCATTGTCCCTGTGTGTGTACCTGTGATCAAATTTCCACTTTTATAGGGCTACCAGTCATATGGATTTAGTACCTACCCTGCTCCGATATGACTATCTTTAATTACATATCTGAAATGATTGTATTCCAAATAAGGTTACATTTAAGGTACTAGGGGGTTGGAATTCAACATATGAATTTGAGGGAGGGGACATAGTTCAACCCATAATCAATAGAATGTGGTTCCATCTGACTTCAGAGCCATTTATGTTCTTTCTACTTAACAGACGGTTTCCAGCTTAAGATGGATTGACATACAAATTTTCAATTTTATGGTATGTGAAAGTGATGCACATTCAGTAAAAATAGTATTTGAATTCAATTTTGTCCTGGGCTAACAACATGCAGTATGTTGTTTTCTTCTGATGCTGGGCAGTGGGAGTTACAGCTCCAGGTCAGCTATGTGACCACAAGAATAAACAGCAAATACTCTACAGTGTCCTGTGTTGTTGGCATTTTTGGGGGTACTGTATTTTTTTAAAGATTTTATTTATTTATTTTAGGGAAAGGGGAAGGGAGGGAGAAAGAGAGAGAGAGAGAGAGAAACATCAATGAATGTATGGTTGCTTCTCACACATCCCCTACAGGGGACCTGATCTGCAATCCAGGTATGTGCTCTAATTGGGAATCGAACTGGTGACCCTTTGGTTAGCAGGCCAGCACTCAATCCACTGAACCACACCAGCCAGGGCAGGTATTATATTTTTGAATCCCTCATGTCTTCAAAACACCCATCTGTGTCACTTGCTTCTGGTAAGAAGAAGAAGGCAATTACTCTTGAGATAAACTCATAATAATTGCCCAGCATGAAGGTAGCAAACCATAATTATAATCACATAAATTACATAAGATCGTACTTTATTATAAAATGGGCTTTGTGTTAGATGATTCTGCACATCAGTAGGGTAATGTAAGTGTTCTGAGCCTATTTAAGGTAGCCTAGGCTAGCTGTGATATTCAGTAGGTTAGGCATAGTAAATGCATCTATGACTTAAGATATTTTCAACTTATGATAGGTTTTTCCAGATATAACCCCATCACAAGTCAAGAAGCATCTGTACTATGCTGCTTCCTAAAAATCAGAAAGTTTTTCAGAATATCTCCTGATTTCCAATAGCTCCCATCTTTAATCTAAACTATATTGTTGCTGCTGGTTGTCTTTCTAAAATGTGAATTTGCCCTGGCTAGGTAGTTCATTTGGATGAAATGCCATCCCAATGTGCCAGGGTTGCAGGATTGATTCCTGATCAGGGCACATTCAGGAATCAGCCAGTGAGTATGTGAATGGACAGAGCAGCAAGCCAATGTTTCTCTCATCCTTCCTCTTTCTCTAAAATCAATTAAAAAAAATTTTTTTTAACTAAAATGTAAACTCTGATTGGTGTGTCTCAGTGGGTTAAGCATTGCCCCCACAAACCAAAAATAAGGTCGCTGGTTTGATTCCTAGTCTGGGTACATGCTTGGGTTGTGGGGCCAGGTCCCTGTTTGAGGGCCTACCAGAGGCAATCAATAGATATTTCTCTTGTACACTGATGTTTCTCTCCCATTATTTCTCCTTCTTTCCCCCTCTCTAAAAATAAATAAATACAATCTTGTTTTAAAATAATTAATTAAAATGTGAATTTGATCAATCACTTTCCTAATTAATGTTTTTTAGTGTCTTCTAGTGGCTAACTGGATCAAGTCCAGAGACTTTATGGTGGAAACAGTGGCTTTCTTTCATGCCTCTTTTTAGCCTCTTTTCTCACTACTCTCCTCCCATTAATCACCATAAACCATACTGACCTATTTGCAGTTTCTCAAACACATTATGTTTATATATTCCTTAAGGCCTTTCCTTCATCCATCATTTCTCCTGATGTATTCCTTTTACAGTTATCCTCATTCAAACAAACAAACAAACAGACAAACAATCAAAAATCCCTAGGGTCTACTTCCTTCACTCCATTTCCACTGTTACCACCCTAGTGTAAGCCACCATTGTCTTCTTCTTTTTTTTTTTTTTTAAGATTTTTATTTCATCATTTTTAGAAAGAGGGGAAGGGAGAGAGGCAGAGAGGGAGAGAGACATCAATGAAGGGTTGCGTTTCACCTACCTCCAGCCACAGACCTGACTGGAGACCTGGTTTGCAACCTGGTTATGTGCCCTGGCTGGGGAATCGAACCTGCGACCTTTGGGTTCGCAGGCCGGTGCCTTAACCACTGTGATACCAGCCAGGCTTTTTTTTTTTTTTTTTTTTTTGAGAGAGAGGGGAAGGGAGACAGAAAGTGGGGAGAAACATCAATGTGCGGTTGCCTCTCCTGTGCCCCCAACTGGGGACCCTGCCCACAATCCAGGCATGTGCCTTGACTGGGAATCGAACCAGCGACCCCTTGGTTCACAGGTCAGTGCTCAATCCATTGAGCTACACCAGCCAGGGCCCACCATTTTCTTTCACCTCTACTGCTGAAACAGCCTTCCCTCTGGTTTCCTTGCATCCATTCTTGACCATTCCATAGTGAAGTGATTACTTAATGCAAAATTTTGATTGTTATTATTCTCAATAAAACCACCAATGACCTGCCATTGGACTTAAGTTAAATCTGAACCCTGACAAAACATGTCTTTGCAACATCTGGTTCCTATCTGCTTCTCTAATTTCACCTCAAATTACACCCCCATCTCTCAGTATATTAGCTATCTATAACTGTGTAACAAATTACCCTAAACTTAGTGGCTTAAAACAATAGATATTAATTATCTCACAGTTTCTGTGAGTCAGGAATTCAGGACTGGCTTAGCTAGTTAGTTTTGGCTCAGGATTTCTCATAAGGTTACAGACAACATGTCAGCCAGGGATGCAGCCTAAGTCGATTAAAGGATTGGGGCTCAAGGATTTGATTCCAAGATGTTTCACTCACTTTTTTTTGTTCTTGGCAAGAGGTGTCAGTTCCTTATAAAGTGGGCCTCTCCGTAGGCTAATCAGTGTTCTCACAATATGGTACCTGGCTTCTCTAAAATCTGAGAGGGAACAAGAAGAAAGCTGCAGAACCTTTTACAGCCTAGTCTCAGAATTCACACTCCATCACTTCTGCCATATTCTGCCAAAGTATGGTAAAAAACATACTTTTTACCAGTGGTTCTTTTTTAAATTCAGGTTCATTAAGGAATAATCTACATATAACAAATGGTGATTTTAAAATATACAATGTGTTAATGTTGACAGATGTGTGTAATACTCTAACCATCACAATTCAGACATAGGACATTTCTGTTACCCCAACAAATTCTCTTGGTGCCTCTTTGTGGTGATAGTCTCTTTCACCACTATCACTGTCCCTAGCAACCACTGATATGATTCCTGTCTATACTTTTGTCCTTTCTCAGACCCAGAATGTCATTAAGTGGTATCATACCATATACAAGGTTTTGTGTCTGGCTTCTTTCACTTCACGTAATGCTTTCGAGATTCAGCCATGTTGTTGTATGTTATTTTCTATTGCTGAGAGGTATTTCATTTTATTGATATAATTTGTACATCTGTTCTCAACTTTTAAAAAATTTATCTAGAGGGGAGCAAAAAGGGGATAGATGTAATACAACAACAATAAAGTTAAAAAAAAAAATTATCTAACATAGAGAGGAAGAGAGAGGTAGAAAGAGAGAGATACATCAGTTTGTTGTCCCATGTATTTATGCATTCATTGGTTGATTCTTGTATGTGACCTGACCGAGGATCGAACCCACCACCTTGATTGTTCTGGGACAACACTAACCAACTGAGCTACCTGGCCAGGGCATCAGTTCACTTCTTTATAGCAAGTTTTCAGTTTAAGGTTATTAAAATAAAGCTGCTCTGAACATTCATGTACAATTATTTGTGTGGGCATATGTTTTTATTTCTTGATAAATGTTTGTTCAATGAAAGGAATTAAAGCCTTGAATACGTTGCTTCTTCAAACTGAAAAAGCCTCCACTCTCCAAATCTCATATTTACCCATTAAAGCAGCTCAATCAAAAGCCTAAATTTGTCAACACTCTCTAGAGTCTTTTGTTTTTTCCCTCTGTGCAGCTGTGCATACATTTAACACAGCACTTACTATATCATATTGTAATTATTTATGTATACATACATCTGTCTTGGCCATAAGATTGTGAGCATCTATCACATAGTAGCCACTCAATAAATATTTTTTAAAAGATTTTACTTACTTATTTTTAGAAAGAGGGGAAGGGAGGGAAGAAGAGAGGGAGAGAAATATCATTGTGTGGTTGCCTCTCATGCACCCTGAACTGGGGACCTGGCCCACAACCAAGGCATGTGCCCTGACTGGAAATCAAGACAGTGATGCTTTGGTTCTCAGATTGGCACTCAATCCTAGCACTAGACTGGCATTCAATCCACTGAGCCACACCAGCCAGGGCTAAATATTGTTTAAATGAATGAATAAATGAAATAAACTTATTACTGCTTATTTCACATTTTACCTTTATCTAAAATGGGACAACTTAAATGCAAAAAGAAAAGCAAAATATACAAACACAAAATAAAAAGGAAAAAAGACCTTAGAGGACCATTGTTAATATCAGATGTAAATAATAAAAACTAACATTTACCATGCACTTGGTGTGTTTCAGATACACATAGACCCAAGTTGGGTAGGCTCTGAATTTTACACAATTTGGGGGCTCTCTTAAGAAAAAGAATGAAAAATTAAAAATACAAACTTAAGTGTTTTATATTTTTACAGGGCCTTGGAGGTAACCTGTAGAAGTAAGAACCCTGAAACTTAAGTGTCTTTAGTTTCAAGACAAATCCACCTATAGTGCTAAGCATTGTTCTAAGAGTATTACTTTATTTATTTAAATTTTTTGTATTTTGTATTTTTCCCCAAGTGTATTACTTGAATCTGTTTAAACAATTCTATGAAGCAGAATCTCCATTTTAGAGCTGAAGATATTGAGGCCCAAAGAGGTGAGCAATTTTTGGAAGCCCCACAACAGAAAGGCTTGGAGTTCATGGTCTTATGCATTGCTGCTTCCCTGGATTGGTGTGAAATACCTAATATGCACCATAGGTTCAGATTTGGCATTTCCCATCTAAGATAACTTTTTTTTTTTAATTTAATTTTATTATTGTTGTATTACATCCATCCCCTTTTTGCTCCCCTCTGTCCTCTTCCCCACCCACCCACTCTAAGATAATTCTTAAATCTTAAACCTGACTCAGTATTTTAAAAAGCTGTAGCTCTGGCTGGGTAGATCAGTGGTTAGAGCATCATCCAAGCTCTGGGTTTGATCCCCAGTCAGGGCACATACAAAAATCAACCAATGAGAGGGATTTTGGCCAAGATAGAGGCATAGGTAGGTATGCTGAGCCTCCCTCCACAGCTAAGAAGGACTACAACTACCTCAAAACTGAAGACAACCAGACTTTCCAGAAAATTGAGCTGCATGGAAGTCCAACAAACAAAGGATATAGAGAAGAAATACTCTTCCAGACAGGTAGGAGAGGCAGAGCTGGGGTGGAGAGGATGCAGTGTGGTGGCAGCAGTGACAGCAGCTGGTGGCCAGCTGGCAGAAAGTGCAGTTACAGATTAAATAAAAGTAGGGAGGGACACCTGAGGAGTGCTCCCAACACCAGACCAGACCACGCAGCTCTCAGTTCCAGCACAGGGGAAAAAAAAGCCTCATTGCTCTGACTGAAAACCAGTAGGGGTTGGGGCACAGGAAGAAAATACCAGTCTCTCAGCAGAGTCTGTTTAGAGGACCCCCACAATCCCACCCACTCTGGGAACCATGACTAGGGCAACAGCTAGAGAGATGCCAGTCCCATATAGGAAGTGGGAGAAGTGTCTGGAAAAGGGATGAGTGCTGAGCAAGCAGCGTTGTTCCCTCTCAGACCCCTCCCCCCCAATCAGTGAAATGCGTTGCCCTGTACTGACAAATACCTAAGGCTCTACCCCTTATCACTCTAACAAGGTTTGAAAATTAGAAAACTCTCCAAACGACACAGAGCGTAATAAGAGCTTTTAGGAGAAAAAAATATATATATCTCATTTGAAATTACAGAAGTCCCTGAACAATATGAAACATAAGAGCTTTTAAGAGCAAAAGATATCTCATTTGAAGTTAGTGAAACTTATAAAGATTGCTCAGCTAAAAGCAAGCAACCTAAAATTACAGATGTTTTGCAAAAAGTACAGGATAGAAGTCAAGATAATGCTGAAGAAAGTTCAGAGTATAAAAATAGCTTGTCAAAAATAAAACACCCTCAGTTCATGGTACTTAGTAGTGATGATGAAAACATTATTTAATACATATTAATATGTTACACTTTTGGTGAAAATTGCTTTAGTAAGGGCAGTTCTCTTAATTATAAGAATATAATAGTGGGTTTTTTTTTCATTTTTGAAACCTAATCCCCTTTTTTGTACTAGTTCTTTGTTTTGTATAAAATGGATTTACATAACATGGCATTTTTTAGGAACCTAACAGACGTGTTATACAGGGATCACCTGTACAGTAATAATAAAATATTAGAATCCACTGAATAAAACAGGAATCTACAAGTCATTCTGATGATAATAAATTAATTAAATAGGAAGAAAAAAAGATTTTCTTAGAACAAGACAACTAATAAATATAGAAGGAATGATGGAATTAGAAATACTATTTAGTAACAGTCATAATAATAATTAAGCCATAAAATATCAATGAACACTGAACACAATGGTGAAAATTTGATGAGGAGTAGGATATTCTCAGTCTCAAAGTAGTTTTCCCAGGAAATACTCATTAATTTAAAAGGGAAAATGAATAATTTTACAGTGGAGAAACCTGAGAGACATCACCAAAATCAAGGAATCAAAGTTAACATTAGCATTAATAGGACAAATCAATATGATGTTTAGGCTGATAGAATGCAATTAAAATATCACTTCTGTCATAGCTCCTGACAAAAATACATAACCTGAATCTATCTAATTGTGAGGAAGTATCAGGCATACCCAATTGAGGAACATCTATCCTACAAAGTAACTGGCCTGTAATCTTTAATTGTCAAGGTCATGAAAGGCAAGAAAAGACCAAGAAACTATCCCATATTGAAGGAGAATAAAGCAACATGACAACTAATGTAACTGGCTCTAGGCTGGGTCCTTCTGCTCTAAAGGATATTTTTGTGACAACTGGCAAAAGTTGAACAGGGTCTGTGAATTATATGGTAGTAATGTATCAAATTCTAATGTTCTGATCTGATGATTCTGTTGTGGTTTTCTAGGAGAATGCCCTACTTGGTAGAAATCATACACTAAAGTGTTCAGAACTGATGAGACATTGTGTCATCAACTAATTCTCAAATAGTTGGTGGAGGTTGGGGTAGTTATTTGTACTACATTCTCCTACCTTTCCTTTAAGTTTGACATGAATTTTTACAAAGCTTAATGAATTATCGTGGCACAGTGGATAAGGTGCTGGCCTGTGAACCCAAAGGTCACTGGTTTGATTCCCAGTCAGGGCACATAACTAGGTTGTAAGCTAGGTCTCCAGTCAGGTCCGTAGCAGGTGAAAGGCAACCATACATTGATGTCTCCCTCTCTGCCTCTCTCTCTTCCCCTCTCTCTGAGAATGATGAATAAAATATTTTTTAAAAAATTTAATGAATCATTTGAAGCATACAGAAATGCACTGAAAATTATAGAGATGTCCATTCTCCCCACTTATATTCAACATTGTACTCAAAATTCTAGTTGGTGAAATAAAGTAAAAAATAAATAAATAAAAAGCATGGGTAGCCCTGGCTGGTAGCACAGAGGATAAGGTGCAGGCTTGTGAACCCAAAGGTCACTGGTTCGATTCCCCAGCCAGGGCACATAACAAGGTTGCAAACCAGGTCTCCAGCCAGGTCTGTGGCTGGAGGCAGGTGAAAAGCAACCATACATTGATGTCTCTCTCCCTCTCTGCCTTTCTCCCTTCCCCTCTTTCTAAAAATAATGAAATAAAGTCTTTAAAAAAAAAAAATATATATATATATATAATAAATAAAATCACCATCGTGTAACAGCAAAAAAAAAAAAAAAAAAAAAAGCATGGGGAAAAACATGCATTTTAGAAAGAAGCAAATATGCTTTTTTCATAAATAACACAGTCATTTATATAGAAAATCTTATGGACTCTAAAAATATCACTAAAACTAGTAAGTGAGTTTAGCAAAGTTATGGGATACAAGATTAACATACCTTAATTATATATATATATATATATATATATATATATATATATATATATATATATCACTGGGCACACATGATCACCTACAGTTTGTCACCCTTCAAGCAGTGGTCCTCCCTGCACTGCTTCAGCAAGGGCATCCCCAACATTTTGCACAGCATTCAGCCATCTAACCTTTGCATCGTGCCGCCATTTGTAGTATTTTAAGTTGTCTACACATGGGAGGTCACAGGAGTTTGAGAAATCCAAGAGGAAGAATCCATTCACCTATGAAAATGACAAACGGGCAACTCATCTGAAAGATGGTTTTCTGTCTCTGAATGACCCTTTTCTGGGAGAGGAGTCTACTCTTTAGTGTCTTAAGGACACAATAAACTTCTTACGGGTTGCAAAATAAATAAATAAAATTTAGATTTAATAAAGGTCATTCTACTCTTCTACCAACTAGCTGCTTTAGGGTGGATGGTGGGGAACATGGTAAGACCAGTGCATTTGATTAGTATAGGCCCACTGTTGCCCTTCCTATGCTGTGAAGTGATTTTCTTTCTTTCTTTTTTTAAATTTTATTGTTATTGTATTACATCCATCCCCTTTTTGCTCCCCTCTGTCCCCCAAAGTGATTTTCTTGATCAGAAACAATGCTTTGTGAAATACCACAATGGTGGATAAGGCATTCTTTAAGTCCATTAATGGTAGTTTTTAGCAGAAGCATTTCATGCAGGAAAGGAAAATTCGTATCCAAAATGCCTATTCCTATGGGACCAAAATGCTGCCTTTTCCATAATGAAAGTGGTCCGGTGTAATCAACCTGCCACCACAGAGCTGGCTGATCACCCCAGGGAGATGGTGCCATACTGGGCACTGAGCAGTGGCCATGGCATGTTGGCTTTGGTGAATGTAAGTCCAAGTTGCTGAGCCAATGTATGATCTCCATCCCTGACACCATGGCCACTTTGTTCATGAGCACATTGGGTAATGACAGGAGTGGCTGGGATAAAAGGCTGACTGATATCCATAGAATGTGTCATACTATCCACTTGATTATTAAACTCATCTTCTGCTGAGGTCACCCTTTGGTGAGCATTTATTTGCAAGTTGCACAAATAATTTCATGTTTTTTGCACATTCAGAAAGGTTTATATAAATACTTCCCCAAATTTCCTTGTCACCAATTTTCCACTCATTCATTTCATGTTCCTGCTCATCTAGCCAAACTGTTGACTTTAAACAAATGGCAACCAGATATTTCTCCAGTAAAATGGGTTTGCTTGGGAACAACAAAGAATTACAATTCAGGTTATTAGGTCTAAAAGCAAACCATGTGCAAGTCCAGAGAAACAAAGGAGAAGAATGCTCTTTTATAGACTTGGGAGGAGCTGTTGTAAATGAAGAGTCTATTGGAGAAAACTTGATCTCATTCAGAAAATCCCTCACAGACAGAATTAACTAAATATCTGGATACCCTGTGTCCCAGTCAAATTGACACATAAAATTAACCACAACAAAAATCATCAAATTGTATTTCCTCAAAATTAAAACATGTTCTTCAAAAGACACTTTTAAGAAAATAAAAAAGTGACTGGGGGGGGAAACATTGCCAAACACATATCTGAAAGTATGTAGACTATTGTAAATACCTCTTGAAATTCAATTAACAAGACAACCCAGTTTTTAAAAATTAGCAAAAGATTTGCACAATTAATCAAGAATGTATGTAGATGGCAAATAAACTTTAAAAATGTTTTATATACTTTTAGAGAGAGGGGGAGGGAGGGAAAGAGAGAAATATCAATGTGTGAGAGATGTATCAATCAATTGCCTCACCTCCAACTGGGGACCTGGCCCACAACCTGGTCAAATTCCCTGACCTGAAACTGAACCGTTGACCTTTCTGTTCACAGACCAGGACTCAATCCACTGAGCCACACAGCCAGGTGGCAAATAAACTCTTGAACAGATGATGAACATCATTAGTAATGAGAGAAATGCAAGTTAAAACCATGTACCTATTAGTCAGTGGATCTTTCATACACTCCTGGTGGGAATTGAAAATGATATATTTAGCAAAATTCAAAGGGAACCAACTGTATGGGAAAACATAATTGCCAATGATACCTCAGACAAGGGGCTGATCTCCAAAATATATAAAGAACTAATGCGACTCAACACCAGGGAGACAGACAGCCCAATTAAAAAATGGGCAAAGGACCTGAACAGACAACTCACTGAGGAAGATATACAAAGGGCCCAGAGGCATATGAAAGAGTGCTCAACATCGCTAGTCATCAGAGAGATGCAAATTAAAACTGCATTAAGATACCACCTCA
>PVIW01005693.1:0-72460 GCA_004026585.1 Noctilio leporinus
CCTGGCTCTCAACTATAGCCCACAGTTCTGCCCAAACTGTGGGGCAGTCTGTCTTTCAGGGAGATTTTGATAATACCGCAAGAACCCAGCAAGTTTACAACTTCCACTTGGTAAATTTTCCTTTAGTTGAAGGCTCCTCTGTAGGCTCAGAGGGTCCCTAGGGAAGATCCAGTTCAGTTGAGTTGTGTTTTCTATGGGTAGGGCTTTGATGAGTTGGGAAGGAGCTTTCCCAGATCTCGGGGCAGGAACAGGTAGTTACCCTGAGGGCCTTCACACCTCACTCCTCAAACTTGAACTCTCACATCTGTAGAGTTGGAGTTGGCAGTAAAATAATTTAATTTAGCTAACTCTTATTCTAAATAAGTAGTCTAAATCCTTATGTAAAGCTCTACTAAACTGTACTTCATTTCATGACATTATTAAATAGAAAATGACCCCTGTGATCAGCATCCATTATAGGTAAATAATTATTTGATGACATTAGCCTGTCTTATCCTTTCATTTGCTTGCACAGCAAGGTGAGGACTACTGTTGTCTTAGCAGCTACACCCTTTCCAACCACCCGTCCGTGGATGAGCAAGCTTTATACCTTCAGAGAAAAGAGGTAAATGCAAAAACAGCAAATATTTTTGCCTCTATTTTAATTGCTGAGTTAGCATAAGCTGAAAGAAATGCTGATTATACTTCTGGGAACAGAGGTTTGGGCTTTAGACCAGGTTTAGATAACCTCTTACTCACTGAGTAAAACTTGGTGAGAGCCCAAAACTTGAAGTTAAAAAGCTAATGATAATGGAAGAAATATGCCCATCACTTTATGGAGAGCAGTCAAGTTTTCCTCTGACATGATAATACCAGGAATCGAACTATAATCAATCTCAGGTAACTTATTTGCAAGGAATCCTGATAAAAATTCTCTGTGACCTTATTATGCCAGGGGAATCTGGGTTAGGCTCAGCAGGGAAGAATTGGGTTTCTGTTTCTCTCCTTGAAGGGTGGGTGGAAAAACCCCAATTTAGTAACACTTAATGTCTACCTAAGATAGAACATTGCTCCCCAGGAGCCTCTTGCTAGAGTTGCACACTGCCCTGGCCAGGCCTGGAACTTAAGAGACCAGGAAGCCAATTGCACTGGGGTGAAAATTTGCTATTACTTCTTTATTTCTGGGGTCCCTGTATCCCTTCAGTAAAATGGATATAATATTTTCTTCCTGTTAGTCTACTATGCTAATTGATTAAACTAAAGTCAGACTAATTTGGGAAAACATTAGATTGCAGTGAGTTCATGTTTTATTTGGTTACCTTCCGTAACCCTCCTTTGGTCTGTCCAGGGCTCTGCAATCCCATCTCCAAACACAGACACACACACACACACACACACATACACACACACACACACCTTAGAATTAGAGAAGTAACATGGGGATGGTTACCATACCATTTTATGCTACTATATACAGAAACCCTAAAAAAAATAAGTCCCATGTCCTTTTGACTACAGAAAGCTAAGGTCTTTTCTTTTCTTTTCTTTTCTTTTTTTAAGATTTTATTTATTTATTTTTAGAGAGAGAGGAAGGGAGGGAGAATGAGAAGAGAATAATAGATGTGTGGTTGCCTCTCACACATCCTCAACTGAGGATCTGGCCCTTATCCCAGGCATGTGCCCTGACCAGGAATCAAACCAGCATCCTTTTTCCTTTGCTGGATGATGCTGAACCAACTGAGCCACACAGGTCAGGTCTTTTTCTAGTTTCTTAATGTAGAAATTTAAATGACTGATCTAAAACCTTTTCTCTTTTCTAATGTAAGCATTATTGCTATAAATTTACCTCTCAGCACTGCTTTAAATGTACCCTCCATATTTTAATTTTTATCCAGGTGTATGTGTTTAAAATTTTTCTTTTGATAGTTCTTTTTATCATTTTTCTCTAACCCATGAATTATATGGAAGTATGTTGTTTATATTCCATGCCTTTCTGCCACTGATTTCTAGTTGATTCCATCATAGTTAGAAAGCATACTCTGTATGAATTCAATTCTCTTTAATTTGTTGAGGTTTGTTTTACAGTCTAAAATGTGGTCTATCTCAGTGAATGTTCCCTGGGTGCTTGAAAAATCTGTGTTCTGCTGATGGTTCTGTATATATCAGTTAGAATCCATTGATTGTGTTGCTCAGATATTCCATATCTTTGCTGATTTTCTGTCTGGTAGTTCTCTCAGTTTTTGAGAGATGAGTTTAGAAGTTTGCAACTGTAATCATGAATTCATCTTTCTTCTTCAGCTCTGCCAGTTTTTGTTTCATGTATTCTGAGTCTGCACTGTTTGGTGTGTGCACACTTAGCATTAGTATGTTTTCCTGCTGGCTTGATCCTTTTAGTGTTATGTATAAAAGGGATACCTCTTTGTCTCTAATAATATTTTCTTTGAAGTCTACATTATCAGATATGAATAAAGCTACTGCTTTTCTATTATTACCTTTTCCATGTGCAGGGTGTGTGCAATAAAATGGCAAAATTTTAGCAAAATAAACAACATACCTCAAAACTGTTATATTTTAAAATAAATCTATTCCTATATGTAAACACATAAACATAGTTATTATTTTTATAATTATTTTAAAAAGTCTCCATTTGCTGCAATAATAGACTCGATTCAACTTCAGAATCTTGAGCATGCTTTAATGAACTTTTCTTTACCCATGGACATCATCATGTTTCCAGTCTTAGCTTTAACAGCCTCTTTATTGCAATGAGGTTGTTTATTAACTTCTCTCTCACAAATGCTCCATACATAATAATCTAAAAGATTTGTGTCTGGTGAACTAGGTGGCCAGATTTCCTTTGACCAGAATTTAGGAACATTGACACTGAGAAATTCTTGCACCATCTTGGCATCATGTGCTGGTGCACCTTCTTGTTGGATGATAAAATGACATCCATCTGCAACTTGCTTCATCCATGGCACAACTACTTCTCTCAAAACTTTGAGGTCAACATCAGCAGTCATCTTCAAGCCTTGTGGATAAAAATGTGGGGTAATGATGTTCTTCATTGCTGACAACACCTAACACCATCACTGTAGTGGGAAATTTGGTTTTCATGACAATTGGGACTTCATTAAGATTCTCACAGAGCCACCTGTTGTTTCTTCTGTTGACTACTTGGTCCTGCTGAAATTCTTTTCATTGGAGAAGAAAAACAGTTTTTTTCTTTGGGATTTTTCCATTTTGTTAGCAGTTTCCTTACTTTTTCAAAGTGCCTTTCCTTTGTCTGCTGTGTCATAAACTGGCCTCTTCTAAGAACATATGATCTGTATCTGATATCCTCAGCAATAATCTTGTGAACTGTTGCATCCGACATCTGCAGTTCTCTTGCTATGGAGCACATTGACATTCCTGGATCTTCATTGATGATCTCCTGTGTATCATCCTGTGATGATTCTGTGTATAATATCGGGACTTGTGCAACCCTTATGTACCTTATGCGTTTTCCTTGTTGGTGTGGCAACGTCAGGATCAGTATCATACACCTTCACATTGTCAACTGTACATAAAGGGATGTTATTGAAGTCCGAAATTTCCTTAGCAGTTTGCTCTGCATGCAGTCCAGAAATTATGGTTGCTTTAACATTGTATTCCTTTGACATGATGGTTGCTCTTAGAATTTAAAACTTTATATCTGAAACAATGATATTAAATTATAACCTTAGAAATATAGTTTTTCAAAATTATTAAGAAGCACATGAAATAAGGAGATTCAAACTTATGGCCAATTCATTGAGTGCACTCTTTATATCCTTTTCACCTGTTTACTTTCAAACTGCCAATGTCATTGAATTTGAAGTGAGTTTCTTGCAGTTAACATGATTTTTATTCATTTTTTCAATCTCTGTTTTTTAACTTATGTACTTACACTGTTACATTAAAGCAATTATTGATATGTTATTGCTTACGTCTGCCATTCTATGATTTCTTTTCTCTTTTCTTTTTCTAGTTTTCATTTCTTGGCTTCCAGTGGGTTGCTTAAACGTTTTTTAGAAATTTATCTTGATTTATATAAAGATGTTTAAGTGTATATCTGTACATAGTTTTTGTAGTGGTTACTCTAAGAATTGTAGCATACATATGTGATTTAGTCTATTGTTATCAACATTTTAACACCTTGTGCAAATGTGAAAACTCACTTTTATTTAGGTCCTTTTTACCTTCCCCACTAAAAAAAGAAAAAAAAAATTATTACCTTGAGTATCAAATGGCATTCTAAGTTTTGTTTCAATCAGGAGATGTATTTATAAAACTCATGAAGAAAATGATAATCTATTGTATGTAGCCATATTTTTGGACTTCTTGTTTGTTTCTTCTTTCCAGCTGCTCCAGTATTTGTTATTTTATCATTTACTTTCTGTTCAAAGATTATTCTTGGGTCAATCTTTAAGGATAGGTCTGCAATAATTCTTTTAGTTTTTCTTTTTTTCTAGAAATGTTATTTCCCTTTTCTTCTTAAAGAATACTTTCGCTGCATATAAATTTTCAGCTGACAATACTTTTCTTTCATTGCTTGAAAACTGCCATTTCTTTCTCATCTCCCTGTGTTTTACTAAGAAATTCTCTGACATCTGAATTAGTTTTTCCCTATAGACAATGTCTTGTTTCTCTTAGGATGCTTTCATGAGTTTTCCTTGTCTTAGTTTTCAGAAGTTTGATTATTACTTTTGTGGATTTCTTTGGATTTATTTTATTTAAGATTCACTTAGTTCTTTAAATATGTCCCTTGGTGACTTATACCATATTTTGAAACTTTTGGCCATAATTTCTTCAAATTGCCTTGTAGTTCTAATCTCTTTTACTTTTCCTTCTGGGACTCTGACTTTTTACTTTTTGTCTTGCGGGTCCACAGCCCTTCCCCTTATCCCTTCCCCTGGCCATATCTTTCCCCCAGTCTCTCCTCCCTGTTGTTCAGAGTAAGTGAATTCTACTGATACTTACTGAAGTTCACTGATTCTATCCCCTGTCATCTCCATTTTACTACTGAGGACATCCAATAAAGTTTTCTTTGAATTTTCAGTTGGTTCTTTTCTAAAACTAGGATTTTTGCTGATATGGTCTATTTTTTAAATTTGTTTAAAGAGAATTTATAACTGATCATTGGAGCATTTTTATAATGGCTGTTTTAAAATCCTTATCAGATCATTCAAATACCTGATTTGTCTCAGTGTTAGCATCAGTTGATTGTTTTTTCTCATTCCAGTTGTAATTTTCTTGGTTCTTGGAATGATGGGTAATTTTTAATTATGTATCAGGTATTCTATTTAAGTCTTTTATTGTAGCAAGCAGTCCCCCTGTCTAGTTTGGCACATAGGTCCTGATCTATTTTGTGGCTATAGTATTAATCACAGTTTAATTTTAAGAATCTTTGTTCTTTGCCTTGGTCTATTAGATTTATATGGTTCTGGTGGGGCTTTTACTGATCCTTGCTGGTGCTAAATGTAAGATATTCTTTTAAGCCAACAAGTGTATGGTAATGTGTTATAACAGAAAAGGGAATCTAATATAGAGTTTGTGGAAGTTACATGCATATGTGTGTTTGAGAGAATATGTGGGTAGGAGGTCAATAAGAATAATCATGTTTCCATGCATGCTGCTCACTCTGCTTCTCCCTCACTTTTCCTGATACATCTAATATGTCCTCTAGGAATCAATTTAGGGGGCATCTGCTGCAGAAATCACTTACTACTCATCTCCCCCCAAGGCTGACTTGGGCACTCCCTGTAGAGGCTCCACTGAATCCTGGGTATACAATATAGCATTTTCCATTTTATATTTTAACTGTCCGTGTATATGCCCCCTATCCTCTAGATTGTGAGAAGACTATTCTGTGTTCTTGTGCCTAGGATAAATGGATTTCACTGAATAAATGCTTATTAAATTACACAATCTGAGTGGCAAGGCAGAGTATTCCTCAGAAACATTTGACTTATCTACTCACTTTCAGAACCAAGCTACAAAAATTATTACTGCAAGCTATTCTTTGTAGCTCTCTGATGATCCCTTCTTTATGACTATTGCTGAGCATTTGTACTAGAGATATGATCACTGTAAGGACCTTCTGACATTTCCAGTGATCCCAAGCTAAATGACCTTAGTCGTTGCATTACACAAAAATTATTCCAACAAAAATGAGGAAACTAAAGCTCAATAAAATTAAATGACTTGCTTATATCATGGATCTGGGTGGGACTCAAATCCTTGTCTACTGGCTATGCTACACTATTTTGTTCAACAAGGCATTCCTTTCTTTTTCCAGCCCCTCTCTGGCTAGGGTCTGTGCCAGCTTGCCTTCTTCTGCTTCAGTCACCGTGACTGTTCCCTAATTGTGAATTGTACTTACATCCAATTCTGCCTCTAGACTCAGATGAAAATATGAAAATATATAGGAACTGGCAGCATGCTTTATGCCTTTTTCCAGAAAATATAAATTGGCAGAGAAAATATTCTCCTCCTTAAAAGTTTTTTCTAACTATAAAAGGAACATATAGTCTTTGTAGAAAATTTAGAAAGTAACAGAAATGTATGAAGATGAAAACTAGTATTATTTTTCTGTCTATGAGTATCTACTTCCCCATTCAGTTTTATTGGGAAATAATTGACATATATCACTGTATATGTTTAAGGTGTATAGCATATGACATGATTGACATATATTGTGAAATAATTACCACAGTGGGTTCAATTAACATCCGCCTTCTAATACAGATACAATAAAAAGAAAAGATGGACATCTACTTTTAATATTTTAGAACTATTTCATTTTTTCCTGCTCCTATTTTTCTATTCCATGCATTTTTTTAAAAAAAAGATTATTTCTTTTTCTTTTTCTTTTTCTTTTTTTTTTAAAGATTTTATTTAATTATTTTTAGAAAGAGGGGAAGGGAGAGAGGCAGAGAGGGAGAGAGACATCAATGTATGGTTGCGTTTCACCTGCCTCCAGCCACAGACCTGACTGGAAACCTGGTTTGCAACCTGGTTATGTGCCCTGGCTGGGGAATCAAACCTGCAACCTTTGGGTTCGCAGGCTGGCGCCTTAACCACTGTGCTACCAGCCAGGGCTTAAAAGATTATTTCTTTATTATTTTTAGAAAGAGAGGAAGGGAGAGAGGCAGAAAGGGAGAGAGACATCAATGTATGGTTGCCTTTCACCTGCCTCCAGGCATGAACCTGGCTGGAGACCTGGCTTGCAACCTGGTTATGTGCCCTGGCTTGGAAGTGAACCAGTGACCTTTGGGTTTGCAGGCCAGTGCCTTACCCACTATGCCACCAACCAGGGCTATTTCATGAATTTTTAACATGTGAAATGAGATGAGAAAACATTTATTACATCCTGCTTCTGCAAATGAAGCAAAGTGCACAGTAAAGGTTCAACGTGATATAGAATCAAATATCTGTATAAAACAAGAGTTAGAAAGAAGGAAAGAGAGAGAGAAAAAGAAAGAAAGAAAAAGGGGTCTCTTATCCTCCAAATTTGAAAATCTAAACATTAACTATGATAATACCATTTCAATGAACCTTATTTCAGGAAGATAGGAATGACGGAATTTCAAGCCATAACTACCTCGTCCCCGAAAGATGGAAGTAAGACAACTTTCTGGAAAATGAATAGGTATGCCATATACTGAGAAAATATATTTGCAGTCTGTCAAAGGATACATGTCCAGAATATAAAAAGAACTCTGACAATTCCACCATAAAAAGACAACCTAATTTTAAAAATAAATAAAATATTCAAACACACACTTTATAAAAGGAGACATGAATGGACATGAAACACATGGATGTTTCCAACACTAGTCAGTGAAATGAAAATGAAAATCACAATGAGATACCATTTCACACTCACTTGAAAGCCTGTAGAGTATAAAATGCAATGCCAAATGTGGAGCAGCTGGCATTTGTATATTTTACTGGGAAAAATGAAAATTGTAGAATCACTTTGGAGAACTATGTGGAAATATCTTATAAAGTTCAGCATACACTAACCATGTGACCCATCATTCCCACTAAACGTCCATTTCTATCCACTCTTCAACACTCATGTGTTGCTTTCCTTTCTCCCAAATTTTCCACATTTTTATTTTACTATCCTCATGCTTCTTTTAGTCCCTCTCTTTCCACCTCAAGTAAATTCTCTGTAATTAACAATAAAGATACTCATTTCTTCCACATTTATTCTAGAAGGTATATATGTGATGACATAAAGATGATTTAGGGCCCTGGCTGGTGACTCAGTGGATAGGCACTGGTCTGCGAACCCAGAGATCAAACGTCTCTGGTTTGATTCCCAGCCAGGGCACATAACCAGGTTGCAAGCCAGGTCTGTAGCTAGAGGCAGATGAAAGGCAACCATATATTGGTGTTTCTCTCCCTTTCTTCCTCCCTTCCTGCCCTTCTCTCTCTAAATATAGTGAATAAAATCTTTTAAAACAAACAAAAAAAAAGATGATTTAGGATTAGTTATGTATTTTGTCTAAATAGGATCCAACTATTTTTGACAGTTATGGATGTTAGTTGTATGTTAAAAGTAACCATGAAAATAGAACATACGCCAATTTAAGAAAGACAGTATTTAGGTTTAAATCATTTTCTTGTACAAATAATTCATGGTCTTCAACAATAGAAAGGAAATCACATCATAGTCATTTGAAAAGTTCATTTATTATATACTAATATACACTTTCTGTAATAAAAAAGCCTCCCAATACATTGAACCATCTTATAAATGAGATAAGAAAATAAAATTTTCATCTGCTTATAAATGGGGTTAAATTAGCCAGTACAAGATACATATGTGTGTCTGCCCTGCAGTCTATGTGAATTCCTCCTGAAAATGGCCACAAGAAGAAATAGTGCTTTATTGTTTGGCACTATTGTATTTCTCCTGAATGTTTATATAATTACACATGTTGACATTTTCAAGTTAGTTATTTTAAATGTGAAGCATTCAAAATATATACAGGTTTTACAGTTTTCCATTTTTTGGATTAACCTTTGATATTTACATTTAAATACATTCAGATTAAACATTTTTTAATACTCAGAAAGTAACTTTTTCACTTACTATTTCTTTAGATGAATGAAAATATATCTTAAAATGCTATTTGGCAAATTTTTTCCAATAATAGTAACTTGAAAGTTATGATAGTTTCTAGTAATGCTCAATTTCCATAACAAAGTGCACCATTTTACATATTGTGCCACTAGAAAATAATACATAAAACAAATACATACTTTCTTAAAGCACAATGCAGAAAAGCAACTGAAATATGATTTAATATTATCATACTTACATGATGCTTATATTTCATACTTGGCTTTACTAAAATATGAAATATATAACAGATGTTCCTACTACCAATTTGGAAAATAAATGTAGCAAAACTCCATTTCATGTATGTTATAGAAGTGAGCAACAATAATAGTGTGCTGTCTTTGTCTTTTATTTTCATGGAGAACCACTCAACGTTATATTAAATGGCAAATGAATGTCAGCAAATACCTGTGTAAGATAAAATGAACTAAATGCTATTTTAGATATGCTAAATTAAGTGAACATTAGTATTAATAATTATTTGCAAGTAAGAACTTATTTTCTTGCAGGTGATTATGAAGCTATTGTAAACATTGAAGAGCATTACTGAACTATATATAACTTGGGTTTCAAATTTAAAATACACTCAATAGACAGATAGATACAAATGGATTTTTGAGTCCATCAACTTAATTCCCTGCCCCCACCCCAAGTAATATAAATGTTTTGACTGTAGTGAGAGAAAAACTACACATGTAAAAAATAAAAATCAAATGTATCATACATTAAAATTCTGATGACTACAGAATAAGAGTATATACATAAACACATAGCAATCACAGTTTCCTGCACTGAATGTTTATCAAATACAAATGTATCAATACTGGGTAGTGTACCTCCACATCAACTGTGGTCAACTAAAATTCTGAATGAGAATGGAAGACGAGGGGGAGAGCATTGTTCAATGATAAAAGTATGATAAGAGGACTAGGCATACCATTAAACAGTAAATGCCTCCAGAACAGGCAGTTTAGCTATAAGCATTATTTTTGTTGTTGCTCTATAATTTAAATAAAACCCCTCTCTTAACATTTACCAAAATATCTAAATGAAGGAGTCACTAATTCAATGTCACAAACACAATAGGCAAATTAGTCTTTTACTGTTGAGGGATAAGATATTTACAAAGAGCCTGATCATTCATGTACCTTACAAGGACAGTTCATAAGACATGCCTTTTGCCTCTGTTATTAAATATACCATGGTATTGGGTGCAAGATTGGGAAAAGACAGTAAGTGGTGATAGTTCTGCCACCAGGGCATTTGGTTTGATGTTCTGAGGATGCAAGTGTTTGGTACTTTGGGAAGGGGAAGAGGGAGGGGGAGGAAATTATCCGATGACCATGATACTCAGCTACCCGTATTCATCTGCTTGTACAGCAGCAAAAATACATCATCTTATTCTCCTCTTGCAAAACCTGGATAGAAATGTGCACCACAGATTTTAAACACATAAACAGCCATTCTTGACAAAAATGATTTTCTCTTCTGAAGGTGCCTGGTGATGTCGCTAGTAAACGTCTTTGGAACCTTCTTGTTATTTCCTATGAATAAGATTCCAATCACTGGGGCAAAATAACTCACATGTCCTTTGGAGCATAATTTGCAACCACTTCCAGTAGAGAAAGAAAGTGTTTTTCTTTGGGTTAGTGATGCTTGGAATACGGGGGATTGTAAACCCAATCAGTTATAATGAGTGCCAGGCTTCCGCTCATGAAGATGATGCCAACCACGAGGAAAATCAAAGCCTGTAAGTCAAAGAGAACTGGTTAGGGACCACAGAAACAATAAATTGTTTACCTAAGCTGGCAATCTGATTTGCATATTAAATTGTATTATTCTTACAGCTCAGATATCCATACCCAGCAGTTCAATTTAGAACCCTAATTGGGGAAAGAGGGTGAATATTTTGGAGAGATTTAACTCAAATGTTCAAAATACATTAATCATTCAGAGATGTGGCATAAAAAGGATGGAATACCCTGTAATCATTTAAAAATCAAGAAACAGATAATAATTTAATGACCTAGAGAGAGCTCACATGTTTTAGGTGGAAAAGGCCAGGTCATAAAAGAGTACCATGTATGATTTAATCAAAATTTATAAAGCAAACAAATAAAAACAAACTCTTAATATACGTTGCATATTCCTTGGGGGGAAAAACAAAGTGTGTGTGTGAGTGTGTGTGTGTGCATATAATACAATGTTTTAAAATTTTAACACCAGAAACAGCTTTACATAGTACTGCACAGATCAACTTCCTAATTCTATATATGGAGGAAGCAGTCACTAATTTTTCTGTTCACTTGACAGATCTAGGACATAATTTCACTGATATTTACACTTGATAAAACTGAAAACAGACAAGTAACTTGCCAAGGTCATATTGTTATTAAAGTCCAAGAAAGATGGACTACATAGAGTAGAAATTTGGGGGTGAGATGAAAGGAGGAGTTTTTGATACCAAACTGCCCTGAAATGCCTGAACAACCCAAATGGGTGAATGACTCCCAGGCAAAATACAGAGTAATTCAGTAAGAGGAGGTCTTTTAAAGCCTTAATAGAAGACTTTATTAAGCAGTCACTGATAATATTCAATATTTGGAAAACAATTATTTCTTTATGTTTTTCTTTAGTTTTGTTATAGAAAAGAAATATTCTAGTTTAGTGAAACTATATATCTAAAGAGGTTCACTGGAAAACAAATGCTTCTGTTCTGAACCTCAATCCACACCAGAGGGTGATAGGTAGCCTTGGAGGGGAAAACAAAAGAAACATCTTTGTTTTTGGCCTTATAGACATAATGGATATGGCCAAAATGTTTAATTATTTCATAACACTGCTAGAGAGCCTAATTCCTTTCTGCACACTTTACTGTATTTAGTGCAGCAAAGGCTGAGTGGTGAAAACTGGTATACATATTGTCTGTGGGAAAACTCCATTAGCCTCTGACAGGTAGGAAGAACTCAACACAAGACATTTGATATTTGAACAGAAAAAAATTTGAGAATCATCTGAGTGCCAGAAATCCACCCCCTCTTTCTCTCCACCAGAGGGTTGCCGCTCATCTTTGATTTTGCATTCTTGTTCATCAATTTTTCATTTCATTTCATGTCATTTTTGAGCCATGTATATTTTCTGGCTTATTCTAAGTAGTCAAAGAATAACTTATAATGAGGGAAATTACAAGCCTTACTTACCCCAATTTTTTGGGGTGACCGAAGAGGTTCTTTCTTGACAAGCTTAAGGTAAAAAGCTGCCGGGAGAATGAAAATCAGCATAGTGGCAGAGGAAGCCCCTGAGGAGAGAAACACTGGACAGGTCAGTGTCTTACAAAGAAGATGTGACTCAGGAAGGCAGAGACTGAGGGCATGCACTTGAAAAAGACACCAAATTCAAAGCTACCGTAATCTTAGCACTAAAAGCACTATGACATCCTCTTGGTCACTTATTCAAAGAAGATATATTTATAAAGAAAATTAAAATGTACATAACATGATAGTTGCATCCTAAATATACATAACCTATAATCAATAATGAAACAACAGATTATACAAATTTGCAGGAAATTAGTAATACTATAAACATCTATTAAGGAAGCTGAACTTTTCGTTCACCCTTCCTACCTACTTCTAACTTTTCAAGTTGCTTACACCTAATTTTTAGAAGTTTTATATGGCATTGTACTTTAAATTGGAGTATTCCCTCAACTCAGCTGAATAAGGAAATTAACCCTGTTAACAGGTCACACAGTAAAGGGA
Organism: Noctilio leporinus; assembly: GCA_004026585.1. Taxonomy (NCBI): domain Eukaryota; kingdom Metazoa; phylum Chordata; class Mammalia; order Chiroptera; family Noctilionidae; genus Noctilio; species Noctilio leporinus. Next base: position 12,898 of record PVIW01005693.1, read on the forward strand.
AATAATATGCTTTACAAAATCAATCTCCTCCTCCTCCAACGGTTTCTTGTACGCTCAGCGAACACTCATAGACCTGAGGGAGCATCCCATAGGTAAAATCTATCTTCCTGACTTTTGGACGCAGCGTTAAGACCTAAATGCAAATCCTGGGTTCACTCCAAAATACATGACTTGACTTCTATGGGGCTCAGTTTCCTTGTCTGTCAGTAAAGCCAGCTGGACTAGATGACCTATGAGGTAGTTTTGGCCCTAACATTTTCCAATCCTGTGAATAACTTCCAGTGTCCCCCTGGGAGGGAGAGAAGATGATAGCTAGAGGACCACTGGACTCATGGGAGTTCTGTGAGCCTGAGGCTGCTGGGGACCCTTGACATCCCAGCAGAGACTCCCTGTCTGCCACTTAAGGAGCTTGAGTCAACGAAATAAAAAGGTGAAGAGATTAAGAACAAATTGGTAGTTACGAAACAGTCATGGGGATGGAAAATACAGCATAGGGAATGGCATCAGTAGTACCATACCTATGTATGTATGGTGCCAGGCGGGTACTGAAAATATTAGAGGGCCACTTTATAAAGTATATGATTGTTTAACCACTGTGCTGTACACCTGAAACTAACACAAAATAATAATTGACTTTAAACTGTAATTGAAACATAAAACTTAAAAAGTAAATGGAAAAACAAAGCCTTTCAGAAACGGACCTATGAATCCAAAGATGTATTTTATAGTTGGCACAAGGATGACCAAAACATTATTAAGTGCAATAAGTATGGCTGCAATCAGGAAATGTCTTATCCAGCTGAAGGGTCTTCTGGGAAATAACAATGTGGTCACCGATGTACGAATCTGCAACAAGAAAGTTCAATGGCAAGGTCACTGCTTTGTTTTCAACTGTATTATTTCAAATATTCTCATCGCTCTGGAGCATTTTCTTTTCTTTTAATTGAATTTATTGGAGTGACACTGGCTCACAAAGCCATACAGGTTTCAAGTGTGCAAATCAATAAAACATCATCTCTACACTGCACTGTGCACCCATCACCCCAAGCAAAGTCTCTTTCTGTCTCCATTTCCCCCATCTTTGCCCACCTCCACCCCACCCCATCCTACCCCCTTTCCCTCTGGCTATCACCACACTATTGACTGTGTCTTTGTGTTATGTGTATACATGTATTTTGGTTAATCCTTTCAACCTTTCCTTCTGCTTCATGTATTTCTAACAAATGTTAATCTGTTCTATGTGTATGCCTTTGTTTCTATTTTGTTTGTCAGTTAATTTTGTTGTTAGATTCCACATATAAGTAAGATCATATGCTATTTGTCTTTCTCTGACCAGCTTGCTTCACTTAGCATAACAATCTGCTCTGGAGCATTTTCTTTGTTTCTCCTTTTTCTCCAAAAGAAGATCTTGGTGCTGAGTTTTAAATTTTTTTAGAATTTTTTTATTGTGGAAAAATACACATAACATTGACCATCTTAAGCATTTTAAAGTGTATATTTCAGTGGTATTAAGTAAATTCATATTATTGTGCAACTTGATGCTGATTTTTTGTTATTTTTCCTTGATGATATATTTATCTTGTGCTCACTTTTTCAGCTTTCATAATTTTTCTTAAAAATAATCTCAGAAAGAGATGAAATAATATATAAAAGGTATAATTCAGAGATACATTAAAACCCGTGTTGCTATCTAATTATGTCTCATCAGACTGGATCACATATTACGTAAGGGTGAGCACTGAATCAATTCGCAGATTTGCATGGGATTGCAAATGGAATTTCTACAAATCTTGGTTTTCCTTAATTTTGCATTGTACTGAACTTTTTGCCACCTGATGTATATTTTTTAATATGACACTCGTTGTGTTTACTCCTTTCTCTCTTCCCTTTTATTGACCCACCCCCAATTATAGATTATAAATGTACGAAAGGCAAGGATCTCATAATGTTAACATTCCTTCAATTTTCTAGCTTAGAGTCTTGCACATGCCAAGCACTCAATACATGTTGAATTAAACAAAATGAATCTTTCCCCTCCCTTCCAGACACTTGACAGATTTCAGCCCTATTTTAACAACTAAAATAAGTAGGTGAAGGGTCAGGAGAGGCTCCAGAACTCTGCAGCAGTGGCTCAAGTTACTCTGATGTAAGTGGATAAAAAGGTCCTTGTGAGTAGGGGAGGGAGTGCCAGTCCTGTCTGAATAGTTTAAGCTGAACATACTCTTATCTTTGGGATCTTTTAGAAGACACTTCTGACTTAGTGGAATTAGTCTATTGGCTTTTCAATAAGTGAGTACTTCAGTTAAGCTAGGACTTCACACTGTCAGAAATGCCAGGATTAATTTTCACTTTTAAATTTTATTTCTGAAGTCTCTTATAGCATGGAGATGAGAATTTACTTAAAAATTCAAAAATGTAAAATATAGTATTTTAAAACACATGTATGAATGACAAAAACTTCTAACTAAATTGCTTGTAGTTTCTAATGTGACATTCCACACATACCACTCCACCAAAAATTAAAGCCATCTGTTCAGTTTAAAAGGCAATTTCATTTCCAGAATGGCAAACCAGATAGTCTCTGGAAATGGTTTAAGGGAGACTTTGTAATGAATTTTAAGAACTAGATTAGCAAAAATTATGAAAGTCATTGTGAAAAGGCCTGAGGAAAGCAAATGCCTTGATATTCTTTTCCCTAGCAAACTATAAATTCTACATTATGTCCTACAATTAATGCTTATTTAATATTGTCCAACCAGTTTAAAATAAGCCTTCTATGGTATATACATAGTGCTTAAGGATTTATTTGTCTGAAAGTGCTAAGTTTATAGAATAAATAACTAGGATATAGGTTATTTTCAGGCAGAGGTCACATCTATGTGCTTTTTAGCCCTTTATTAAAATAGTGCATTTTACTCAAGAAACTGAGTTAGAAACAATCCTCTATGTACAATATAAATGGTTCTTTAAAGTCATATGGCTTCCAGAAAGATGACAGCTTAGCCTAATGATGTAGGAGACAGAACGTTTGCAAGAATAATGGTTGGGGTAAGTGGTGAATGTTTGATCCTTATAGTAAGTAAGGAATAACAAAACTCTGGGCAGAACTGAAGATATAGAGAGTTGCCAATACATTCCTGAAGAGGGCAGCAGGGTGAACAGGTAGATAGCAGGCTGCTGCTGATGGTGTGGAGGTAGAAAAAATAGCAGGAAACTAGCAGGTCACTCCATGTTGAAATGCTGCCATGAGAAGTGAGCCTGGGATCAAAAGATCCTCAGCAATTCTGTTTACCTAGGTCAGGATAGAGGTCACTCGGGCTCATTACCCACAAAGCCTGCTGTTCCACTTATCTAAGTGCCCTTTTCCCTACAGACCCAAACTGATAAGATCCTGGAAATGTGGGTCAGATGCTGTGGGGATTAGGGCAAGTTCCTAGCAACAGCCATGGCTTTTGACTCAGAACGATCATTAAAAAGTTCTATGCAACTAGAGAAAGTATCCTGAACAAGAGCCTCTTAGGAGGTGCTATGCTGTAATGTGGGGACTAATGTGAAAGTCAGAAATGTGGTGGGAGAGTAGAAAGTGGAAGCCTTAGGTCTGAATTCTAAAAAAACAAAGGGGAAGAGGGGATAAATTGCAGTTTTACTTTGTAGGATTGCTTAGGACAATACCTATGGATCATGATTCAATTCCAGTTTTCAAAATGACATCTGCCATATTTCTACGCCTACAGGTATCTATCTACATACACTTCAAAACAGGAGATCTGAGGGCAATGTACATGAAAAGAGCAATTTTACTATGGTAAAATGAAATAGAAGTAGCTAGAGAATATGAGACATGACCTCTTTTATGTAAGCTGTGGCAGGTGGAATTTGAGTCTCTGGGTTTTTAATAAACCTGTTAGAATTACTTGTTTTTCTGTTTTTCACGGTGCTATGAGAATTTTGCTACATAAAGGGAAGCATAGCTAAAATGGCATTGTTAGTCCTTGGGGAGAAGGTGTCTTTCAATAATATATCCCTCTGCCTCACATCACCTCCTTCCTACCACTAAGAAAGAGAAATGCTGGACTGCTAGTAAAAAAAGTAGAGTCTTAATTCACTTCATGTATTCATTTGTTCAAAAAACATTCAAGCTGTCACTAAGTGCCTTTTACTAAGAAGGAAACTACTAGTCAAATGAGAGAAAAGAAATATAATAAATGGATTAAGTAAAATGAAAACCATCCAACCATTCAACAGCAGCAAAACCTTCTCTCATATCTTCCTGGGCTTCTAAAAAAGAGATCCCAGTTATATATTGAAAGGAGGAGAATACAAAACAAACAAACAAACAAAAAATAAAACTGACATGTTTTAATCCAGATTAGGTTTTATCTGCTGCTTGTTTTATTATTTGTATGGTTAGCAAGGTAAAGTAAATAAACTTCTTATTGGTCAAGGGTCTCTTGAGACAAAGAAACCTCTCAGGAGAAACATGCCATGACTCAGCATTTGACACATTGAAAATCTTGGCTCTGAAATTATGAGAAACAAAAATGCCACTAAAAACTTTGCTGTCACTTTGAGGGAAAGGTATCTGAATGTAGCCCTGTGGCACTGACTGGGACAAGGAGGCTGGACCAGCTCCTGTGTCATCTATCATGTCCACAGAGGCTCCAGTCATTCAGCCCAGATCCTCACCCAAACTGGAATTAATGACAAATGTCAGCAAGGGTGATGGTCTGTGCTTTTGCTGGAAGATGGAGATTATACATTTAAAGAGAAGGCAAGATTCATTTGGAGACTGTTTTTCTTAGCAAGTTTAGCAAGCTGAGATTATCCTACACCCCAACTGCGTACATGCCTAACCTCCAGGGATTTACAACCCAGGGAAATGGGGACAAGTATACAGGTCATTTCAATGCAACACTGTAAGGGCAAAAGAGAATTACAGGCACAGTGTTTCCTAAAAGCTAAGGTTATATAATGAAGGATAGCAGTTAATTATTTTTCTGAAATTTGTTTGTAATGGTCAATTCTGGTTCTAAAGGACATCTAATGGGGGGCATTTCCGACCTTCTGTGGCTCCTGGTGGTCAGATTTATACCAGTGCTTTATCTATTACATGGGGGGAGAATGTCTATGGGGATGTCGGGATTGTTACTGTCGAGGTGAAAAGGTCATCAGTGAATGAAAGGCTGACTTGTACTTTCCATTGTCATGATTCAGCCACCAGTGTCATGCTTGGAACACTGCAATAGTTCCACTGTTACCGACTAGCTGTGTGACCACAGCCAAGCCTGTTAATCTTCTGAGACCAGGACTTGAAAGCACCATATTTAGGGCTTATGAATAAAGCAATACAGAAGCATATATCAGATTTCTCATATAAAATGCTTTGATGAAACAATGATGTACCTACGGTGTACCAAACTTTAGTTAGTGATGTCTTTACATACCGAAAGAAGGACTCCTGATATTCTTTTCCCAGTGACGTTGTTTGCTTAGAAATGCTACCCCATAATACACTTTCTGTCTACAGCTGTCATCTGCCTTGTACCCACCACGCAGCTGATTTTAGGCTAAAGCTGTATGCATGTCATTTAAAATACTTTCAGATATATGAGAGGCAAGACATTATTTAACAGTAACAGTAGCCAACATAGTAATAAGGATCTGATTTCGTGCACCCGTGAGAAAGGAATGTGCCAAAAAATATTTCAGGACACACACTGCATTTAAAGTGACCACAGAGTCATTATAGAAGTATCCTCATATGCGTGGCCCTGTATGGAACATTCTGTACAGGACAGTGCTAGTTACTGTGTCACTTATTTTTTCCCCTAAAATGAATGAGTAAATTCAGTGTTTATGAAAGGAGAAGAGTTGGCAGGAGAGTGCAGACCTATGTTTATCCATAGGTGGTGGTTTTTAACTCACACAGTCCAAATCTCCACAACCAGCCCTGCTCTGTGATCCCAGAAAAACTGACGCCAATAGCAAGTGCCAGGAAAGGGCAATGCATTGAGGACATGTGTCAATTTGGGGAGCAGTAGAGGAGATATATATGATGGATAATGCAACTTTTTCAAGAAATTTAGTTTTAGGATATAATTTACTTAACATGACTCCTTTTTCCATTAGTCTTCAAGGAATTAAATAAAGCAACTTTTGTTTATTAATGTTGCACAATAAACTGGCAGAGGGGAATGAAATACCTTCAAAACTATGGTGAAAATATATGACTAGCAAGTTACTGTGGTTTAGGTTTTCAAGTTTCAGGAGTTACATGAACTCCTACTCATTTGTACTAATCCACGAGGTAGAAGCTTAAGATATGTTCTTTGAATTTGAATTTAAACTAAATTTCAGCCTCAGTAAGGCTGCAAAATAAGTAAAAATAAATTTCATGTTTTTCCTTACACTTTTAAATGGCTTCAAAATACTATATGAAAATAATAATGTCCTCAGGCATTGCCATTGAACACTCACATTATAATTAAGTCCATATCAAGTTAGAACATATGTACTGATCTATGGGCTCAAGCAGGATTCTTTCATCAAAGCTCCATGTACTTACTGGGAACAGGACGATGGGCACAGTTAGTGTCACTGCCACAAGGACTGCCAAGCGTACCATGAGAAGAGGGGTGTCAAAGGTATATACTTTGATGTAAGCATGAAGTAATTCATCTTCAACTTCTCCTACAAATAGGAAGAATAGAAAGTGTTTGGTGTTATCAAGTCAGCACTGGTTACCAATGTCAACTTTCTATAGAGGGAACATAGTACAGCAGAAAATACCCATGTCTAGGAATCTAGGCACTTCTGTGTTTACCATGTTTCTGAGCTTATTAGCTGTGTGACCATTGAACAAAGGGGCCCTGAAGAATATAAGTTAAAGAAGCTAATATGAAATTGCTGAGGGGCTTCTGCAGCTCATTTATATGATGATAAAGCTATCTCTGCTCTACAGAAGCATCACAAAATAGTTGATAGACTAAGATGTTCTGATTGAAGGGCATGAATAGTACATCCCCCAAAAGTTGTCCCTTACATCCTGTCACCCTCCTTCTGCCCCCATCTGCCCAGCCAGCCTTGAGGCAGCTTCTCCTAACCCAGTGTGAAAACCTTAGAACAGATGATCTAACATTTTTTTCAATCTCAACAGTTGTGACTCCATGACAACACTGGTACCCATATATTTGGGCTTTTTCAAGTTTTTGCTCATCTTATGAAACTCAGAATCACTATTAGTAACATGCAAGAATTAGATTTTTGACAAGATCTCCCAATGAATATTGCTCTAAGATTAAGAAGCTGCCTTCCTGGAAAACACATTCATTCAGAATTTCAGGCAGAAGGAGATGCTGATAGAATCAGATGTAGTCTTATTTTCCCACTACTCCCCTCAAAATCAGACAAAGGTGGATAAAAAGTACCTTCAATGGTATTAACCTGATGTTCATTAACTCACAACCAGTAAGGAGTTAATGCCCACTCTAAAGCAAGTACTTAGTTAATAGACAAATGTTAGTCAAATAGAATAAACTCAATTAAATGATGATCCCTTTCCCTTAGTCTTTTTCTCCCCAGCTTGTCTTGCAATCAATTTAATTTTTCAAGTCATTTAGAAGAATGCAAAAAAGTTAAGTTTATACAAAAATATATATATATATAGTGTGGTTCACACTAAACACATTGATTAGTGTGAACAAATGCTAGCAGTTTCACGTTTGACTCCCTGAAATTTGGCCATAAGGCCATGCTTGTTGGAAGGGAATAGCAATCCTATTCTTGTTTGTGTCCTGTTAAGATACCATAGAGGAAATGATTCAGACATAATCTAATGTGGCCATAGTCACATTTTGTTTTGATAGTACATTACCATATTGAAGGGAATTCTGTCATGTAATTTTCTGTCTTTAGGAAACCATTTACTACAACAGAAGAGAATGGGGGAAAAAAAAGAGCCTAATGCTCCAAATCCTCAAATTCAACTTGACCAATAAATAAGCAGGTTCCCACTCAGCAATGTTGTATTTTTTTTCTGCCATTTGCTTGATAGTTTTACAACGTGCAATTGGATTCATTCTCATTGCTTCTAGCCTGAGATGGACTAGGAAGTCAAGCCAAAGAAATAATCTATTCCAGAAGGAAAATGGATTAAATTTGAGGGATCTTTTAAATAAAATATATATGCATTTACAAAGTGTTGTAAACTGTTAGCCAAGCTGGTTCACATCCCATTTCCTTACATCAAGTGACATGGCTAAGATAGCATGTTAACTGAGTACATGTATCTACATTTCATGCTGCTTGAGGGCATAATTAAAAGGATGACACCTTCCCGGGTTAATGATCAGTCCAACTAGGATTTGCAAAAACAGAACAACTTTGATAAAGTGACCTACCATAAAAGGTTAGGTAACCAAAGAGGGCAGCGAGCAGGTACATGATGAGCATCCCAGTGATGGAAATATTTGACACTGTTTGCATCTTCCTCCGGGACCGGCTGAAAAGAAAAAGAACACTGAGTTTCGGTTTTTTAAATTTATGAACAGATCACTTTTTACAATTAAAATAAGGAAATAATGAAAGAATATATGTTTGTGCTACTCATAAAACCTCGTTTCTGAGCCCTGGCTGGTGGCTCAGTTCACAGGATAGGTACCGGCCTATGAACCCAAAGGTTGCTGGTTCAAATCCCTACCAGGGCACATAACCAGGTTGCAAGCCAGGTCTCCAGCCATGTCCATAGCTGGAGGCAGGTGAAAGGCAACATACATTGTTTCTCTCCCTTTCTTCCTCCCTCCCTGCCCTTCTCTCTGGAAATAATGACTAAAATTCTATGAAAGAAAGAAAGAAAGAAAGAAAGAAAGAAAGAAAGAAAGAAAGAAAGAAAGAAAGAGAGAGAGAAAGAAAGAGAGAAAGAAAGAAAGAAAGAAAGAAAGAAAGAAAGAAAGAAAGAAAGAAGAAAGAAGAAAGAAAGAAAGAAAGAAGGAAAGAAAGAAGGAAGGAAAGAAGGAAAGAAGGAAAGAAGGAAAAGAAAGAAAGAAAGGTAGACCTCATTTCATAGCTTATTTAAATTTGTCTTAGAGGATTGTGGAAGATTTGTTTCCATTTTTCTAAAACATTACTCCTTCAGTCATCCACTTCTCTAGAAGAAAACCAGTTAATTTTGTGTTGATAAGTAAGCTTGTCTACTTAGTATTTAAGATTATATTAATGTGAATGCCTTAATATTTCATAGTGAGCTGGGCTAAATGAGGACAAATACCTACTAGAATCAGCAAAACCTACTTCCAGGAGTTCTGATATTACTACCAGGATGCTGGAAATTTTCATCTGGACAACCAATAGTTTCTAGAAACTATTCTAGAAGGCACCCAGTTGCTAAAAATCAATTGTCAGGACTCTAAAGTAACTGCTACCTGAAATTTTCCAAGTAAATCAAAGACGTCAAAGTAATTTAAAATTCCAAAAAAATTTTATGAGGTAAATCAGGATTTATGGGAAGGGCTATTGCTATTTGGTGAAAATGAAGACTATAACTGTTGTTATCTGGGTTCAAGAGGTTGAAAATTATGATAAGGCATTGGTCCCTTAAGGGTAAAGAGCTACTACAGCAAGCTCAGATCCAACTCATCCTCAAGTAGATGATGACAACCTTGACTTATAATATTGTGTTAGCAAGCTGACTGTAGATGGCATGTTAACCTTCCAGAATTTCTCTGCTATCTCCTAGGTTACCTTGGTTATACCAGTGGAATCATTAATACTCTTTTATGAGTATTAATGATTTATAGACTATCAGCTGGGAGAAACAAGATTGCCTAGCCAGTGGCTCCATAGTACAGATAAGACCATGAAAGGCAGATATTGGCACATTTTTGTGGTGAATGTCTTTCAGACAAGGATTAGAGACAGACCATAAGTGACATCAGTGGCTTAATAAGGTCACCCTAACCATAATTATTGGCCTTTATAGGTGTGATAATTTCCAGTTCAGGTGACATCACTTCTTTCCTTCAAAATTTAAAATTCAAATTCTTCATGCCTGCCCAAATCCTTACAGCAATTGGCTCCCCATATCTGCTGAACTCCTTCCTCCCTGAGGAGTTCCCTGAGAAGGAAGTAGTCAAGGTAGTGCAGTGAGGGGTCTGATTCACACCTTTTTGATTAAAGCACTTTACTGAAGAGTGGTTGTAGCACAAACTTTCTCTGAAGAGAAAACTATAAACCATGCTTCGGAATAAAGCACCTTTGGCCATAGTAGCCCATTTTCAAAGCAAATTAGAGTGCTAAAAAGATGGCTGCCTTACCCTTTCAGTTCACTGTAGATGGGGAGGACCTCAGGGTGGCATACAAAAGCAAATGCTAGGATAGGAATTGCATAGGCAGTCTGCAAAACAAAGACAACACCACATGGTTAGCATCCCAATGCAGGTGGCAGTCCCAGACCATCTTAGCTTATGAAATAAAAACTCAGGGGCCACACTGCTAGATTCATTAGAGGCCTAAGCCTCATACTTACCCGGGAGTTGAATACAAAGTATTTGGGTTGACACTTGTCATCACCATGTGCTTCATACTCCACTCCGCTGCCATGAAGAGAGCTCTTGGCCTGGTTCTCATCTAACCCTGTAGGATTCCGGTGGGTGTAATCCATCATGAAGTTCACGCCACTGCTCTCAGAGTTGTTGGGTAACATTACCATGTGCATTGGAAGTGTATTGTTGAATGTCAGGTTTCCAACATTGTGATCCAGAATGGGCAGAGGGCAGGGTATTTGAAATTTTTTGTAAATCACCTAGACACAGTCATTTAAAAAAATGTTAGCCTTTTGAGGAAAAAAATGAAATGAAAATCTATATGTATGCATTATGGGATGAAGGTGAGGGACCTCTGCTGAGGATTTTATGTAGACTAATGGACAATGGAGACCCCCCTCTAGCCTCTGTCCTAGGGAAAGAGTTGGAACATGGTTGGCAGCCCTGTCCCTTAGAGTCAACAGGATAGTATTCTACATGAATCTGTCCTAAGCTTCATTCATATTCTTCCATGAGAAAGATGAGCATTTCCTTGCTCTATTTCATATCTTCTATTTCTTCAAACTAATAATAATATAGGTTATTAAAAATTCCCCTCCCCTCCTTTACCTCTCTGGAGAAATGCTATATAAAATTTGGCATCCCTGATATTATGAGAAATTCCCTTTTGGTGGGGACTGGATGGAGTGAGCAGAGACTTCTTTAATCCCACTGTGGCTGCATTTCCTTCATAGGTAGAATGTGTAAGAGAAGGTGGCTGATTCATGCCAATATGGCTAATTCTGTAGCCTACTCATTTCTCTTCTGAAACTCTTATCATCTTCTTTCTCCACATTTCTAAATATTAGGTTATTGTCGTGTTCCTGCTTGAAGTGTTCTTTTTGCCCAAATACATAGTGTGTGTCTAACACATACTATTAGCAATGGTCATGACATTCTAACTCAACTATTTTTAAACTCATGACTGTTTTTTTCTCATTCCAAATTAGAATTTTAAAAAATTCTTGTGATGCTAGAACTCTTTCATGCTAGAGAGGTGCTTGAACAAAAAAGAAAACACTAATTCAGGCACTAAATGCATCTCATGCTCCCCAAGCTACAAGAATCATGTCAATAAATCACTTACCACACTGACAAAAAACACCATGCAGGTAAGAGAAAATCCACTGGTATAACCAAGGTAACCTAGGAGTTAGCAGAAAAATTCTGGAAGGTTAATATGGCATCTACAATCAGCTTGCTATTACAATGTAAAATGAAAAACACAAATAAAAAATGAGTTTACCTAAATTTTTAAGAAGAGAAAGTGGAAGAATGATTCCAATAGACACAAGTATGACGAGGTAGTTGCCATTGAGGTACCATTCTCTAGAAGAGAAAGACCAATCACAATATTAGGACTAGAAAAACCAACTAGAATGAGTCACTAAATATTATAGACAGAACAGAAGACATACCCAGTATTTTCTTCAAGTCCCATGAATGCTCTGATTACTTCAGGTAGTTCAAATTTAATGATAAAGAGGTAGCTTGACATTGCTAAAATGAAAAACATGACAGCTCAGTAGGGTACATAGCAGTGAAGTCACAGGTAAGCTGTGAGAAGTTCTTTCAACAGGATATACATTCTTCCCAGTAAGATGAACGTTTAATCCATGAACCATCAAGAAAAGTCACCCACTGTGTATTTTGTACTGCTTCCAAGTTCTTTTTAAAAATAGACATTTGTCTCTCTGGCTCTTGGGTAAGGAACTTCACTAACAGTATCAATGATGGTTCTGTGTTAAATCCTGCTCTGAGGTTTCCAGTGAAGCTGCATTTGGAATGTTTCCCCCTCATTAGTTCTAAGTCATCATGGACTGTACTAAACGTGCCTGTTTCAGTGTCTGTAACTTGGGGAGGGGTCTGGTAATGAAAGGCCTGGGCCCAAAAGAGAGGCCAGAATCACAGGGTGAAGCAGGGACTCCTTTTGAGTCCCTGAGGGGCTCAAAAAGTCTCTCACTATGAATGTCAAAACTGGAGTCATACTGGATTGGTAAGAATACTGGAGAGGATAGCTTGCCCCACTTTGTCAATGATGTTTTTTCCTCCTCTACATCCTAGTTTCCCTTTGGCCAAATAAGAAATTACGCAAAATGGCAACAACTTCTTGAGCATCTAGGAAAGTGATATATGTGTGATCCTGTACTCTTCTGAAAACCTGATGAAATCTGTAAACCCATTCCTTGGGAAAATGTATATGTGTACATATGCATAATATACAATTTTGCCTACAATTGTAGGGATTTATGCAACATCTCTTTCTCAAGTCCACCCACTCAGTGAAGTATAATACTGATTTGTTATTTGACACACAGTCCAAAGACTCAATTAAAAATAAACTGACAAGTTTTGCATTGGTGGCATTAACTGTATACTACATCCTTCTGGTGGTGAATTTTTGCTAACAAACATTTTAAAGCAGACCCTAATTTATAAATTGAACTACTGATATTAAATTAATGAATATTAAATAGATGTCCTTAACCTCAAACAAAAGTAATAATGGTGATAATAATCCTCCACATTGTTCAGACCTGCACGTTACTCCACTTAAACAGCAAGGTGTGTGCTATTATCTCCATTTCACACTGAGGATACAAAGCTTACATGACATGTCCAAGATCACATAGCTTGAAAATGTCAGTCCATATCCAAAATATAAGTTTCTTGATTTCAGGCCAGTGGATTCTTTTCAATTTTGAAGTGGAATGATTCTTACAGTACCTGATGCATCTTCTGCAAACATTATTTGGTTAATCTTTACAAAGACCTTGGCTAAAGCTAAATCTTACAGAGGGTAAACAGAGGAGATATTTCTGATTAACTGGCTCCGTGAGGTACCATTCAGTTTTAGACAGCTGTTATTGCTGACTTTCAGCGATGTTACCACAGTTAATGTGTTTGGTCTTCAAAAATTCAGAATGCTCCAGACCTGTCTGGGTAATGTCAACATTATTCTGCTAGTATTGAAACATCCTTGGTAAATGGACACTTTCAGGGGACTGAGAAAATTAAACGTTCTAAATGTGGAGTTGCTAAATAAGGAAAAATAACCACTAATCATATAAAGTAACCAAAGTGAGAGCATTATCAGGGATAATATAAAAATTTATCTTACTCTCCTACAGCCACACTTCTTTTCATCTGTATGGCTTGATCAAGAGACTACTTTTTGTTTATTCCATTATTTCAAGCATAATAGCAGCTATCCTTTGGGCAACAGAGCACTGTGGTCACTTAGCCTACTGGATTGAAGGCTAAGTATGTGTATGGTGATTTCAGTGGTCCAAACATGTAAAATAGAACAACCATGAGGTGACCGTATTAAACCCTTGATACTTTATATCTTAAAAGACTTGAAAATTTGAACCAAATGCAGAGCAGCCTATTTGGTGGATGAGGTGAGGGCTTAAATGCTTATGACCCCAAACCAATAAAGTGAATAAAGCAATCCTGGCATTATTGCCAAATTCTGCTTAAGATTATAGTTTTATTATATAAAAATATGAGAAGAAACAAATACAAATCAATATACCCTTGGATTTTACCTGCTTAACTACTATCCTGGCTCTGCTTAACAATGTTCATTACCAGAAGCAGGTATGATTAGATGAAGGTTATGAAGAATTGCTGCATTCCAGAAATCCTAGGGAACTCCAGTGATTTTATTAATCAAAAAGGGTTACCTATCTGCAAGATCTCTGTGAAAGTGTATTTATTCCAGCATTGTTTGTAATTGTGAAAAACTGGAAACAATCATACTATTCATCAATAAGGGATTTAGTAAACTAATTATGCTGCATTTGCACAATGGAAAACTCAAGTTATTAAAAAGAAAAATAAGCCCTGGCTGGTGGCTCAATGGAAAGGTGCCAGCCTGTGAACCCAAAGGTCACTGCTTCGATTCTCAGCCAGGGCACAAAATCAGGTTGCAAGCCAGGTCTCTAGCCAGCTGTATCTGTAGCTGAAGGCAGATGAAAGGCAACCATACATTGATGTTTCTCTCCCTCTCTGCCTCCTTCCCTTTCCATCTCTCTAAAATTAATAAATTTGTAATATCTTTTTAAAAAACAAGAATAATATGTGAATGTGGTTAAAGGCATATTGTAAAATTAAAAAAGCAAACTGCAAACTGATACTATAAGAGGATCCAATTTTAACAGAAACAGTATACGAGGTCTGTCCCAAAAGTATCAGCCTCCCAAACTGTTTTAATTATATTGATATTGGCTCAATACTTTCGGGACAGACCTTGTATGTGTTACATTTGGCATAAAGAAAAATCTGGAGTTGTTATTGTAAGAGTGAAATACATTAACATTTCATTTTTAAAGTATATTTTATTGATTATGCTGTACAGGTGCCTAACTTTTCCCCCTTTACCCTTCTCCACCTGGTATCTCCTTTCCCTCCAGCAATCCCCCTCTTAGTTCATGTCCATGGGTCATGCTTGTAAGTTCTTTGGCTTCTCCTGTTCCTATATTATTCTTTTCTTTTAATTAATTTATTGTTGTTCTATTACAATTGTTCTTATAGTATTATTAACATCTCTCTGTCTCTTTTGTTTCTACCAATTGTGCTTCTTAATCCCTCCATCATTTTCCTCATTCTCCCACTTTCCCCTTCCAGCTGATAGCCCTCCAAATGATCTCCATACCTATGATTCTGTTCCTGTTCTGGTTGTTTGCTTAGTTTGTTTTTGTTTTTTAGATTCAGTTGTCGATAGTAATGAGGTTGTTGTCATTTTAATGTTCATAGTTTTGATCTTCTTTTTCTTAAGTAAGTCCCTTTAACATTTCATGTAATAATGGCTTGGTGATGATAAATTCCTTTAACTTTACCTTGTCTGGGAAGCACTTTATCTGCCCTTCCATTCTAAATGATAGCTTTGCTGAATAGAGTAATCTTGGTTGTAGTTGTTGCTTTTCATCACTTTTCATACTTCTTGCCAGTTCCTTCTTGCCTGCAAAGTTTCTTTTGAGAAATCAGATGATAGCCCTATGGGAGATCCTTTGTAGGTAACTCTCTCTTTTTTTCCTCTTGCTGCTTTAAAGATTCTCTCTTTATCTTAACCTTTGGCATTTTAATTATGATGTGCCTTGGTGTAGTCCTCTTTGGGTTTAGCTTGTTTGGGACTCTCTGTACTTGCTGGACTTAATAAGTCTATTTCCTTCTTCAAGTTAGAAGAGTTTTCTTTCATTATTTTTTCACAGAAGTTTTCAATTTCTTACTCTTCCTCTTCTTCTTCTGGCACCCCTATGATTTAGATATTGGTATGTTTAAAGTTGTCCCAGAGGTTCCTAAGCCTCTCCTCTTTTTTTTTTTTGTTTTTTTTAGCATTCTTATTTCTTTTTTTCATTCTGGTTAAATGTTTATTTCTTCCTTTTGTTCCCAATCATTTTGTTCCCAGCTTCATTCTCTTCACTGTTGTTCCCTGTACATTTTTTTCATTTTGTGCAAATTTCATTTTGAGCTTTAGTTTTTTGCCGTACTCTATGAGCTCTCTAAGTATCCTTATCACTAATGTTTTGAACTTTGCATCTGATAGGTTAGCTATCTCCATTTAGCGTAGGTTTTCTTCTAAGGTTTTGTTCTGTTCTTTCATTTGGGCCATATTTCTTTTCCTCTTCAATTTGGCAGCCTCCCTGTGTTTGTTTCTGTGTATTCCGTAGAGTTCTTTGACTCCCTATCTTAGTAGCATGGCCCATATAGCAAATGCACCTGTAAATTGTGTAGGGTGGAGCTTAGGGTAATTGCCAGAATGAGGCCACCAATTTCACCACTTTGTGTCTCTGTTTGTGATAGGAGGCTCAGAAAGGGGAGTGTTACTGCCAGGCTTCTGGAGATTTGGCTGGCTCTCACCACATTTTCAGTTACTTCACCCACTTCCCGTATGTAGTTGGCACCCTTCCAGTTGCTATCCTGGAGGTTGCATATGTTCTAAGACCATGTAGGCCCTTTAAGCAGTGAAAATCTGGCAGTTTCTTTCACCGTCCCCTGTAGACCCCTTATGATGTGAAAATCCAGCAGTTTCTTCTGCTGCCCCAACTCCTACTAGTTTTTACAGCCAGAGTTAATGGGGGGTTTTCTTCCCAGTGCTGGTACTATGGGCTGTCTGGTCTAGCCTGGGGCTCTAGTCACTCACTCCCAGGGTACCCCTCTCCATATTTATCCACCATACATGAATGTGGGACTATCCATTCCACCACTGCCACTTGTCTGTGCCACACTGCCTTTCTGCTCACTGTCCATGGTTGCACTCCCCTATCCATCTGGATGAATGTGGCTTCTTTAAGTCTTTGGTTGTCAGACTTCCGTATAGCTCAGTTTTCTGATTGTTCTGGTTATTATTTGTTTTTGATATCTTATTGTAATTCTTTCAATGGTTACACCAAGAGATGCAGGGCATCCTACCTAAGTCTCTATCTTGACTGTGCATTAACATTTCTTTATTATTTATATTTTTATGTAATATTTTAGTTTTTCACAGTTAGCATTTATTTGTCTTAAAATTATAAGAATGCCCATTTAAAAAATAACCAGAAGAGCTCAAGAGACATGGGTATTGAATTGAGAATCAGGGAAGAAGGAAGCATGTACTGAACCCATATTATGTGCCTTATGTTGTCTTATTTTATCCTTATAATGACCTTAAGAGGGTGGAATATTACTCTCATTTTTATAGATGGATAATTGAACTCAAAAGAGTAAAATGATTTTCCTAACATCATAGTGACAGAAACAAACTCAAATTCAGAACCCACAATGCATCAGAATCCACAAGTCTGTTATCTGTGCAAGGGTTTTAAAATTCTTTTCAAAATAGTGACATACAAGATACCTACAAAGAGGGCTGAAGGAGCCCAGAGGAAGTAGGGAACACCAGTTCCTGAAAGTCTAAAGAAGGAGTGGATAATGGGAAGAGAGAGACAGAGACAGAGGAAAAGAATCTGTGTAATTGTATGTTTATATGTGTTAGGATGGAGGACTACAAGAATAGGGGAACTAAACATAGTTTTTTTATGGTATGACATAGGACACATAGGGGATAGATAGATTTGAGGTTGGTCAGGAAGGATATCGGAAAAGTACATGGAAAAAGAATCTTATGCATAGGAAAAGTAAGAGTAGATCTGAATTTGAGAAAGCTAATCTGGAGGATGAGTTAGAGATGGAAGTAGGGGCAACTCACGTTCAGGTGGTCACTATGGTGGTGAGAGCAGAATGAGAGGAAAGACTGAAGAGATTAAGTAAGAGATAGAATGAACAGGAGCTGATTGGTATTTTATTGGTTTATTTTAATCTTACATATTGCTATTTTTAATTAAAAAGGGACAGTGAATCTATTTTTAAAACATTTTTAATTAAAAAATGACAAGCTATTTTTCTGTATTTAAAGTGCTTGTATATTGCTATAAGAGTTTTCTTATATAGTAAACATTCTTTAGAAAGTTTAAGTAGCCTGTTAAAAGTTATATCCCCTTACCTCCAATGTTCTGCATTGTAATGGAAATAAAAGCTCCAATTTTCCCAGGCCATCCAAATGCTTTTTCCCCTAAATTTTCATAAATTAAAGACCCTAAAAGCAAAGATAAAATATTAACTTGTTAAAAAGACTGTTTTAACAACTAAACCATTTCTGTAATATAATTCTACATTGGAATAAGCATGTGTATAAGCACCATATAGAAATGATCAGTTCAAAGATGCAATCTCCAAAACCAATGTGAAATATGATAAAATATTCTCAACAAGAAGCAGTGGCTTCATTCACATGAGCCCCATGCTGCAAGTCAAAACTCTTATTTGCATTATGCACCAAAAATCTCTTTATCAATTTGTCTTCAACTTGAGCCAGTTGACTTTTATTCCCCTCAGTTGCCCAAATAACTAAAAACATTGAGAAACCATGTCATTGAGGTCAGAAGAAAATAAAATGTGAAATTGACCAAAATCATCTTATTGTTATGGAGCTATAGACTGAAATACCTTCAATGAGACTCAAAATAGAACATTTTAGATTTAACAGGTAACATACCTCCTTCTTTCGAAGTCTTTAGTAAGAGGTGAACTGAATAGAGTGATAATATTGCCACAGCAAGCAGCATGATTCTGTGAAGGGAAGAGAGAATAGAAAATAAATAAGACATAATAATAGGTATTACAAAAATTTGTCACAGTGGTCTCTTTAATTATCAACTTTCAAAAGTATGTAGATTTGAGGGAAGCTGAGACATTCTTTTCAGAACTCCACATGTACCCTTTAATGTCACAGAACTGGCATTTGCTAACTGTGTACCCAAACCTACTACCTGAAATTCCTAACGTATCTTTTCTTTAGTATTACCCAGTAGTAAAATCTGATCCATAACTTAGAGGCTAAATGTATAGCAAAATTAGCAAATACCACATCTACTTACTCAGCCCATGGGTCTATGTACACTATATTTGCATGATAGTTTTACCCACATTTATAATTAAAGGGCTATCCAATAGTTTGACTAAACCTTAATCTAAAATCTCAATATAGAGAAGCCAAGCATGCAGAGTCAGAGCTCAAGCACTACTGACCCAGTGCTTAGAGGTCAAGTGAGAGACCCAGAAGGTCAGGCAATTGCCTGTGTAAGAGAGAAACAGAGAAAAGTAAGTCTAGGGTGCAAGGAAATGGCTTTTTTATATTCAGAAAAAAATCATCTCTGGTTCAGGACCCTTCACATATCCACATGTATGCACAATCTCTTTATATAGATAGTCATCAAGAATTAAAGAGCAAAAATAAGATGGATAGAGACAGTTATACAATAACTTAAGGAGCAATACTAACCTTTACCTGACTTAAAAACTTTATCTGACTCAGAAACAATATGACACTCTTAGGAAAAAGACCTGCCCCAAACTAGGGTCCTGCATTCGCTGGTTCTATGCCACACCCCATCCCTCATATCTCTTTGTCTGTTTTTACCTAAGGGCATACTAAATATTTTTTTGATAACTGATCATATTCTTTGGTAATTCCTGCTGAAGTCAGTGTTGCAACTATACATTTGGACAATGAGATATTAATTTTATAACTACCTGACTATGCTGTACCAGAACTGACTAATCAATGACTTGTTCATATACTTTTCCACATGCCTTATGAACTTATCTGTTTTTAAAGAATTAGGTAATTCATATTACATAATTTTGTTCCTTGGAAAAATACCGGACATTTCCTGTATTCTAAACACAGGCTTGCTTTGGCAGAAAATACTAAGAGTAAAACCAGTGAAATCCTGCATTACTTGCTGTGAATTAAGGGAGAGAACTGAATCCAGTCTGTGCTGCTTAGACATCCCAAACTACCCACAATGCCTATCAATTTAATTTCTCTGGCCCAGTTATCCTGCCACATGTTTGTAAGTCTAAAATGCTGCCCTTGTTTTTAAAGTGGAATATTCTCTTCCCTTGAGAATGATCTGTGGCTCTAGGCCTAGTGGAAGCATTTCTTTTTTCTATTCATCAGTGATCTATGCTAACTTCCTAATTATTGAGATAGCATGTGTAACTGAGAAAAATATATACAACTACATATATGAATACATCTATAGTCATTAAGATTCAGAAGAAATTTTAAAGGAGTTTATTTCAAGGATGGCTTATAAAAGTAAAGTTGATATTGAATATAAAAACTCATTCATCTAAAAAAATATAACTAAAACACTTCAATGAAAGCACTAACACAATATAAATATTTATAGTCCTGCCTGATCCTTGGCCCTCAAATTACTGTGTGATTATCTAATCATAAGTGATGTTCAGAGCATAAATAGCATATATGTATGTGTAATACAAATGTTGCATTCTTAGACAGTTATTTAATGCACTAGTATTGCATTAGAGATTGCGATCTGCATTCACACAGATGCCTGACTAACATTAGACTTTATTCCTGTGAAAAATTCCAGTGCTTCCAACTGCGTCTTGGAAAATACCAAGCAGTACGTAATACCACACAGACATCTGTGGCTGTCTGTCACAGACAATGCAGTATCCATCCTCCAGGTCAGCTATGTGACTTTACTAATCTTAGGCAGCATTTGACCACGTTTGATTAAAGTGCATAGGTTTAGGAAGAAACTTGGGCCACTCCACAAATATTCCCTGTTCCAAGCCAGTACTAGGTCTTGGAGATACAGACATGTGATAAGTAAAAACAGACATGGGCTCAACTGTCTGGAGATTATAGTGTAGCAAGGGAGATAAACATTAATCAAATGAATCATACGACTGCACTAAAATATTAAAACTGGTGAGTAAGTGTGTAATGAGGTCATTTGTCCCAGTCATGGAGGTTGAGGGAGCCAGCACAGAGATCAAATTGAGCTGAGATATCAGGAGTTAACTACGTGAAAACAAAAAGGAGAGGGCAGGTCCAAAGGCCCTATGGTAAGAGGAAACATGGTACCTTTATGGGATGCAGAGAAGGTTAGTGTGCCCTATGTATATGGTGCCCAGAGATACAAGGGATGGGGTGTGACACAGAACCTGAGCATGCAGGGCCCTGATTTGGGGTGGGTCTTTTTCCTAAAGGTGTTATATTGCTTCTGAGAAAAATCTTTTGACCATTATGCCCCAATTATTTTAAGCATCCACTGAATAATGAATTACATTACTAAATGGTCCTATAGACTGAGGTTGGGGAGCTTCTCTACCATTTTGGTTGGTTGAGCTCATAAAGTTTCTGCCATTTGGTTAGGGATGGTTGGTTGAACAAGTACTATGATTAGACTACTCTGATTATTCTTCAGGTTGCTATTTTATCTAAAAGCAAGAGGGATATACTAATAATTACTCAGATTATCCCTGTTCACAAAAATCAAATTTCATATTGTTAATTAAAAGAACCAAAAGTGCAGACATGTCCATTCACTTACATAAAAAGTATGATCCCTGTGTTGGCCATGGCATAGGACAGGCCCAGGATTCCACTGCCCATGATGGCATTACTCAGGTTAAATGAAGACATTCCAAATGAGGTGGTTCCAGGATGCTTGAAGAAAAAGGAACGCATGATAAGCAAATATTTTCCAAAGGCTGAACCACTTTGGGATTATTCTTATTTTCACATTATCTTTACTGGAGATTATTGTGTAAGATAGAAGACTAAGGTAGAAACCACAGTGCATGAAACTCAACTCAACTTCCATAAAAGCACGAATTTTCAATGGAATGCTATGCTTAGCCTTGACAGGGGGCTCAGTAAAATAGAAAACACAGGCTGAGCACCAGGCAGAAGGGAACGCATGTATGACTGTAGATTACATTTGGGTTAGAATAATTTGTCCAAAAAACAAATAAATTTCATAAATGATTTATGTAGCCATATGGCGAACAGGAAAAACAAGCCCTTAGTCCAGTAAGGGCCTGAATAAACAAGAGAATGTGCTGATCAAGACTTGGAAAATTTCAGTCACACTGTTTCCCCTCAGAGCCCTAGGTAGATCAGACACCCTCAATTCCTGTTTATCACCTGAAAGCAGAGATTCACTTACATGTTCATCATCATAGTCTGCCAGCTTCTTTTTCCCCAAAAATCCATTTGTCAGGAATTTCTGACTTTCATCATCTTCATTAGCAAATTGGCTGAACACACATATAAAAAGGGAAATAAAAAAGTAAACACATCTAAGCAAATGCTCTGAATTACATTTATGTTTCAGGTGATCTCAGTCACTGATGAAGGAGAGGAAAAACAAGATACCTAAAACTCGTTTTTTTGTCTTTCTTTCCAAATGAGTGTTCCTTCCAGACCAATGACTGACCTCCAGTTATGGAAGGGAGGGAGGGAGGAAGTGATGAAGGAAGAAAATATTAGTTTTAGTTGGAATTTTTAAAGCCACATTTCTCCTCCTCACAGGAACTATGCAAGAAAGGGTAATTAGAGCTAATTTTGTTCCCACTTAGAGCCCTTCCAAAGGAAGGATAAAGAATTATAACTGAGGTTTCTCAACTACTACTAAGACATGATCTGCCAAGTTTTTAAATTCAATAAATATGTATAAAGTGCCTAAGCATTGTGGTCCTCACCTCACTTGATGCTCAAATATCCCTATAAGAGGGTTTTGTGTTTCTACTGTAAGGGCTCAAATAAGTGAAGTGGCATGCCCACCCCACCAGACTCCAAGTCCAGCATCGAGGTGATGTTTTCTTCTTTTTTTTGGCTCCACCGGTTTAATTATATAACCCTTGCTGGGAAGTAGTTCAATGGTACCTCAGTGTTGTGTTTGGTTGTTTTCATTGTGTGAGTTTGTGTATTTTAATTACTCTGAAAACATGCTTGGGTTATTAGGCAATGGATGAAACTAAGAAAAACATTGAAGAAACCCAATGAATTCATAGGAGAGCTGAGAGGGAAGCAAGGCATGAAAATGTTACTCTCGATGGAACATTGTGATTGTGGTCTGCTTAGGCATAGGCTAGAATCTACATGCCCCTAACTGTCCTGGTCAGTTCCTACAGTCACATGCCAGGGGCTTTGAGGGTATGAATTTAGTCTCAGCCACATTTCCCAAAGGCTTGACTTAGGAGTCCAGCTGCCACCATTGCATTTTGACAGTGCAAAATGTCATGTAGGCTTTCTTTTTGTCATATGAAATGCTCAACTATGAATGCTTCTTAGTTAAAAGGGGAACACTTTTGCACTGTTGGGGGAAATGCAGATTAATGCAGCCACTGTAGAAGCAGTAAAGATACTTCAGAAAATTAAGAATGGGCCTGCCTTTCGACACAGCTATCCCACTTCTGGGAATATATCCAAAACACAAATTTGAAAAAACATAAGCACCCCTATATTAATTGCAGCATTATTTATAATAGTCAAGATTTAGAAGCAGCCCAAGTGTCCATCAGTAGATGAGTGGATAAATCAGCTATAGGACATCTACACAATGTAATTCTATTTGGCCATAAAAAAAAGAAAATTTTATCCTTTGTGACAGTATGGATGGACCTAGAAAATATTGTGCTAAATGAAATAAGCCAGTCAGAGAAAGACAAATACCACATGATTTCACTCAGATGTGGTATCTAATGAACAACTGAAGTAACAAGGAAAATGGGGACAGACTTATAAACAGCAGACTGACAGACAGCTGAGATGGGGGAGGGAGTCAGGGGATAAAGAGTGAGCAAAAAGGAAAAAGGACTCATGGATATGGATGACAGTGTGGTGATTGCTGGGGGGAGAATAAGTGGGCTAAATGGTAATGGTAAAATACAAGATAAAACATTAAAAAAATTAAAATGAAATAGAAGGAGAGAATGGTTACTGGTTGAAAATTATCAATATTTGCCATGTGCAGGACTTTTGGTTATTATATAATGTAATACATAGGCTTATCATCAGAAACATGATTTGTTTAACAAAAATAATTTAATTAAAAAGTGATTTATAATTAGATTGCAATTTTAGGTCATTTCTTATGTGACAGAGTAAGGCAAAATAGTTAGAAAATATTTTATTAAAACAACCCTTAGAAACAAAAAAGTAGAAAATAATTTTAATGGGAGATCCGTGCAAATTATGTTTAATAATTGGAACAAATCCTCAAAATGATCTTGTAAGGAAGAGGGATAATAAGGTTACTTTTTCAGAATGGAGAACTTTTATCAGGTAACCAACAGACAAAATCACAAATTTTTATGTGCTTTCTAGAACGTAAGGTGTGGGTTGAGTTCTCAAGACCCTCAAGTGTACATACAAGTTAGGAACATTTCCCCTCCTATTTCTCATAGAAAGCATAATGCCCTCAGGCACTGCCTTCTTCCATCTCTGCCTCCCCGACTTTCATGCTTTATTTAGTCTGCAGTTAATGTACTTGCTATGTGGACACTGGTATATAATGTTCATAATTAGAATCTGAGACAAGATGAATGGAGCCTAAAATAGGCCTAAGGATAAAAACGAAAGTGATTTAAACTCTGAAACATCCAACAGTCTACCTTTTCACCTTAATCAATAAACTAGAATCCTGTAGTCAAAATTTTAAAATTTAGACTGTGGAAGTAATTACATTTTCTTTTTCAAGGCATTTGCATGCTTTTATTTTGGCATGGGATGAGTTGTTCTCATAAAATATGCCAAGATTGTATAAAATATATGAGAAATGTCCCCAGGGTCTGAAATGTTTTGGTTCTGAATCCAGCATGTGCTGAAAACACAAGTATAATGATTCCAAATGAATGCATTATGTTGAATTTCTCAAGAACATACATATAAGTGATCAATTCACACCAAACACAAATAAAACTCATTTTAAAGATGATTATTAAATTGGAACATGATGACCCATGTTTGAGTCAGGGGTGAAAATGTCACTGTGAACAGCCCAGAACATGGTGTATGAAGCTTAACAAAAACATCCCTGCTCTTTGCATTATAGCTTTTAAGGACCAAATGGGATGGCTCAATCAGACTCTTCTCAGGATAGTGTCTCCTTCAGCTTGGCCTCCTCTGCAGACCTCCTAGTGCATCCTCCTCAGAAATAAAAGAGCCCTCAGATTTAGATCAATTTACTAGAGGTGATGAAGCAGAGGAGAAAGAACAAAAATTCACAGAGTACTATCGATATTCTAGGCATTCATTTTATTCTCAAAATGGGGGTGCTGGTTTGCCATGCTGCATTTTCCAGTGAAGCGCAAAGAAGATAACTCTCTTTTCCAGCACCAGGCAACTACTAGCAGATTCCAAAGTCCCCTGTTTTACCACATTGTTTTTCCTGCTCTAGAAAATGCCATGATTTACATCTCCAGGGCCTTTCTAGTCCACCAATCCTAAAGTGTACTGTGCTAGCTCCTTAGGGGAAGAACAGTGCTTGGTCCTGTTCTTTCCTGCAGGTTGTGAATAAAATGAGATGTCTCTGTTTGAAGGTAATATTCTCTACTTCAGGCCTAGATTTTGTCAAAAATTCCCTCTGGGTGTTTTAAGTCATGCATAATTTGTGTTACATAACATTTTTGAGAAATTAATTTACTTATCAATAACTATTGTGCACCTCCCATGTACCAAGCAGAGTGGTACATGCTGGGACCATGGAGGCCATATGGCACGAAGAGTATCT
The DNA here is from genome assembly GCA_004026585.1 of Noctilio leporinus. Lineage (NCBI taxonomy): Eukaryota > Metazoa > Chordata > Mammalia > Chiroptera > Noctilionidae > Noctilio > Noctilio leporinus. The sequence continues at coordinate 38,579 of PVIW01005693.1, forward strand.
GGAGAGGGAGGAGGTGCACAAAGGAGCTCATGGCCCCTTGTACCTGGGGGAAGGCTTCATAGGACACCTGACTTTGAGCTGAGTCTTGAAAGGTGAGTAGAGTCTATAGAGAGAAAGGAGAAGGTGAGTAGGTGATACTAAAAGAGGGCATTCCGGACAAATGGAGCAGAATGAGTGAAGGCCCAGGCAGCTGTGAGTGGCTCAACAAGGCTAGAGAAGAGAATAACACAGGGGGCAGGTAAGAGATAGGACAGAAGAGCTAGGTAAGGGACGGATCATGAAGGAGCTTACATGTCAAGCAATGTACTGTATAGTCTCACCTTTATCTTATAGTTAATGGGGAGCCACTGAAAGACTTTAGCTACAGATGAAACATGAGCCAATTTGCAGTTGTAAAAGATTACTTTTGCAAGGAGGTGGAGGACTGGTTGGAGGAGCACAAAACGATGACAGGGAGGCAAATCAGGGCTGTTCTAATAGGCTGGTGAGAGAGGGTGAGGGCTGAAAGTCGATGACCTCAGAATAGATACAGAGAAGAGAGTGGGGTTGAAACATTAATGAGATAGAAATAACTAGATGTGTGGTCCGGGGGAGGAGTTCATGTTTTGACAACTAGGATATTTTGGTTGCGTTGTTGAATGACTGCGGGGACTTCCACCAACATGGGACCTACCGGAAGGGAGCGGGGTTTAAAGGGAATTGTAGGAGTTCCACACTAGACATTACAACTTTGACTTGATAAATGAGGCAATTCAGACACATGAGTCATCCAGCAGAGATGTGTAATAGAGAGGGGATGTAAGCATTTGGAATTCAGTTGAGAAATCTTAACAGGCTAAAGATATGGCATATAGCTAATGGGTGAAACCATGATAGCTATGGATGAGCTTGCTGTTAGGGCCTTTTCAGTGACAAAACCATCCCCACAGAACTCAAGATGCAGCAAATTTTAAAGGATAGTCAAAGGGAGAGGAATCTAAGGCAGATGATCCAATAGGTAAAAATAATGTTAGGCTAATATAAGCTATTCGATAATTTAATGAGGATAGGAACACTGTAACTTCATTTCTAAATTAGTCACACACAGGATTAACCTATAAAAGTGGCATAATATGGGTACTTTCAGGACCAGGGAGTTGATGTGTTTATATCAATGTCATTCTTATCTCTCAAACAGGTAATCAATTCAACTCTTCCTGACAAGCACCTTGTTTTCTCTATCCATAAACCCATCTGATTTTTCCACAGAGCCTGGTCATTCTGAACGTCATACCTGCTCATTGCTGCCTTTTCTAGATCCCCCAGCCCGGTGTAGCTATCTTGAGCACTTTCTCCACTGCTGCTCTCGTCATCAGGTCCCATGTTGACATTTCTCATTTCCACAGGATCCATTTGAGCTGTCAGCACTTTCTGGTCCACACACAAGCTCCTTCAGTGTAAACAGTATACTGTACCTTCAGCTTAAGCCTCTTCTACTCACTATTGATGTTCAGCACACACTGTTCTGCAAACAGAACACAAAACAATCATTATAATTTTCCCTAAATGAGATAAATAAGAATTACCTACTTTGTGTACTCTCTCTATAAAAACATGGAAAGAAAATACACTTCTGAAAACTTCCCAGAAAGGGTGAATTGAATTGTAGAAAGAAAATTATTAATAAATTGCCAAATCAGCACATGTTTATAATAAGACTGCCTAAGTATGTGAACATGGCATGTGCTTTGCTAGTCACTTTGGGAAGAGAAAAATAAAATCTTAAGATGTAGCAATAGGCTTCAGGAAGCTTTAGGCATTTGGTTTTTTTTTTTTTTTAATTATTAAATTTATTGGGGTGACATTGGTTAATAAAATTTATAGGTTTCAAGTGTATACATTAGCTGTATATTGCATTATGTGTTCTCAGCCCAAAGTCAAGTCTCCTTCTGTCACCATTTATCCGCCTTTACTTCCTCCTGTCTCCAACAAGCTTTAGGTATTTATAAGCAGATTGCATGACTTAAAAGAAAGGGAGACAAAAGTAAATTATTGACAAAGGAAGATTTGCCAATGCAGAATCTATCAGTGTCCCTACTGGCAGTAACATATAAAAATTACTACTTTAAGCCCTGCTGGTAGCACAGTGGATAAGGCACCGGCCTGCAAACCCAAAGGTCACTGGTTCAGTTCCCAGCCAGGGCACATAACCAGGTTGCAAGCCAGGTCTCCAGCAGGTCTGTAGCTGGAGGCAGGTGAACAGTAATCATACACTGATGTCTTTCTCCCTCCCCCTCTCTCTAAAAATAATAATAAATTTAAAATCTTTTAAAAAATAAAATAAAATAATAAAAATTACTACTTTAAATATTTTATTTTATTATTTTTAGAGAGAGGGGTAGGGAGAGAGGCAGAGAGGGAGAGAAACATCAATGTATGGTTGCCTTTCACCTGCCTCCAGCTATGGACCTGGCTGGAGACCTGGCTTGCAACCTCATTATGTGCCCTGGCTGGAAATCGAACCATCAACCTTTAGGTTTGAAGGCTGGCACCTTATCCACTGTGCCACCTGCCAGGACTAAAGTTACTGCTTTACTTTGCTAATTGTGCATGAAAGAATTAGCACAGCCAGCATGCTTGATAGCATGCAACAAGGGGTAGGACCAGGCTCAGGGAGCCATTCTCTTTGCATGTGCATCATGAAGCCCAAGTTAAGAATAATAACAAAAAGTACAGGTTTATCTATGAGTCAGCATCCACATAAAATTAAAATACATTTTAGCAACAAAGGTAGATTTTCTTCTACCTTTAGTTCACTAGATCTCAGCATAAGCTATTTAAGTATTTGCCCCTTATTTATTTTCCTCAACTGTAATGAAAAGGGGTGGACTGGTATTGTGAAAAAAATCTAAAAACTCATCATGTTGTTGATATAATTTCTTCTGAAATTTTTACTAATAGACTCATTCAGTTTGTGTTGCACCATTATAGGAGGGGCGGGGTGGGGGAAGTACTACTACTCATAAGGTGTGGTTCTGGAATGTGTACTACCCACTTGGTAAGAAAATCCTGAGTTGGGAAACTAACATAAAAGTTGCTTTAGAACTCTAGAACTTATGAAATCCAGATGTATATATATATACATGGAAAGGCTTCACACAATCCAGTGCTGCCACAGCACGTCTGTGAAAGACAACTCCCATTCGAAATTACAAAACACATTGGAAAACTCATTAGGAGGAGTGTCAGCAGGCATAAGAAATGTCAAGATTCACACCTGAGTAACTACAGACAGTAAAGCAACTCAAAAGGGACTTGAAAGTTAATACGATAAAAATAATAAAAAGATTTCAAATAAGAAACAGCATCTATAGAATAAGAACATTATAAAAGAAGATCAGCTGGTTTTAAAAAGAGCCATAATTTTCTAAAAATCAAAATATATAATCACCAACATAAAGAAAACTCAGCTGAAAGGAGAGTAATGAAACTGAAAGGTCTGCAGAAATGACTCAAATTGTATCGCAAGGAAATAAAAATATAAAGTTAAGAGACAAAGGGAAAAACCAAAAATAAGAAGTTTAAACATACTCCAATAGTTCCTTATATGAGAGAATTGTGAGACTAGGGAGAGACAAAATAGAAAGGTGTAACGGCAAAGAATTGCCTGGAACTGAATAAAAGATGATCGATTTCAGGGTTAAAATTCTGAAAAAGGTACACAGTACTTCAAGTGAGAGAAATGCAAGTTAATATATTCATTAATATGAGGTAGTGTAAGATATCAAAGATAAAAAGAAAACTCTTAAAAGCCACCAGAGAGAATAGAAGTCAGACATTCATATGATTAAGAATAAAAATAGAATCTTGTATGAAAAGAGTATGAAGATTTCTCTCACCCTCATACAGACCAGCTTCACTTCTCAGCAGCAACCACTAATGACAGTTTGGTTTTTGTTCTTCATTTAAATTTAGTCATTCTAAGTTTAAAATATTTACTAAAACCTTTCTGACTTGGCTTATCAACTCTGGATTGGTACCTATGAAAGATAAGGAAATTACATACTTCATCCTATCCTTCCTTATCATATATTTCTGATCTAGTTAATGAAATAATTTTACAAAGTTGAGATGCATATTTTCACAGTGTTCTGTAATGCAAATCTCTTATAACTTCCTATTCATTGTTTCTACACACTAAAAGCCAGTAATCAGGATTTACAACATTGTGATCATGAAAATAGTATGCCCCAAAGAACTGAATGTATTTGACTATGTAAGTGAAATTAAATATTCTATTACTCAAATTTCAAAAGTGAATATGCCATAATTTTTACTTTCTGAATGGTTTTCCCTTCATCTTTTGTGTCTCATGCCACTGCCAATATTTCTTGAACACCAATCCACCTTCCTTCCTCAACTGACTTTGCATTGTGGTGAAATACTATCTTAAAAAATTTTTTTTCAGACATAGACAACAGGGTGGGGATTGACTGTGGGGGGCACAGGACAGGGGAGAGCAATGGGGGAAAATTGGGACAACTGTAATAGAACAATAATAAAATTTTTTTTCACACAATGTATCCATGATTAAATAAAATTTCTGACTTTTTTATGTTGGAAAATGTCTTTATTTTACCCTCAAACTTGGTTGACTGAATTCTAGATTCAAAATCATTTCCCTTCATAATGTTGAAGACATTTAGTTGTCTCTTGGTTTCTAGCTTCCACTGATGCATCTTATTCTTATGTGTTTGATTTTTTCATCTGAATGACTTTCGGATTTTTCTCATTATTATCTGAAATTTCTCCAGTGTGTAGCTAGATGTGAATAGTTTTCAAAATTAATCTTATTCTAGATATGGAGAGCCCATTCAATTAAAAGACTTGTATCTTTCCTCTGATCAGAAAAAAATATTTATTATTTTAAAATATTTCTTCCCCTGTTCTTGCTCCTTCTAAAACTTTTATTAGTTAATATTAGACCACTTGATCTGTATCACTAAATTTTTCTCTTTATTTTCCATCTCTTAGTTTTACTGTTCAGTGTTCAGGGACATATCCATAATGTCATGTCCAAAATCATACATTTGATCTTCTACTATGTGATATAGTAAGAAATATATATATTTGGTCTTCCTCCCAGGTTCCCAGCCGCAGAGCTCCTAATGTAATACAATACATTAATATTTGCTTTTTGCCCCAGTTCCTGAAATAGTTCTGAAGTCATAAAGGTGAAAGGAGTATCTTTTGTTATTCATAGCAAGCCCCTTGGAACCAGGCTTGGGCTTAAGTTAATGAGGTGACTTCTGGAAAGCCTTTCTGTGTGGGGGCTACTCACCAGGGGAGTGAACCACTGATTAGAGGGCTGGAACTTCCAGCACCACACCCCCAAGGTCCTGGGTGAGGGAAGGGGCTGGCCTGGCGGTTGAGTTAACCACTAATGGTCAACGATTTAATCAATCATGCCTCAGTAACGACAACTCCATAAAAACCTTAACACACAAGGTGAATGCCTGGACTCTTGGGAGGGAGCACAAGGGGGCCGGGGTGGGGTGGGAGGGCAGTGCACAGAAGCTCTGCATCCCTTCTTTCATACCTTCCTCCCTGCACCTCTGCCAGATGGCTGTTCCCAAGCTGTATCGTTTTATAATAAACCCGTAATCCAATAAGTAAACGATTTTTCCGGTGTTCTGTGAGCAATTCTAGTGAATTACGGAATTCAATTTACAGCTGGTTGGTCAGAAATACAGGGTGTTGGTGCTTGCCATTGCGTCTGAAGTTGGGGCAGACTTGTGGGACAGAGCCCTTACCCTGCGGGCTCTGGCACTGCCACCTGCTAGATAGTGTCAAGATGGAATTAAATTGAATTTTAGGATATCCAGCTGGTGTCAGAGAATAGGTGAGTGTGGAAAAACACACGTACCCACATTTGGCATTACAACCATTGAGAGTACAGTATATACACATTGTTTAAATGGTATCCACTTTATTTTTCAACCTGTCCACCAATTATTTTTGACAATTATATTTTTAACTTCTAATAATTTGTTTTTATTCACTTCCTATTTTTTCCTACTGTTTTTTTTTTTTTTTTTTTTTTGGCTTTGTTTTCAGATTTCTCAACTCTTTCTCAGAATATTGAGTGGAAGGAAGTTTGAAAGAGTTCCTTTTGTTCTTCAAATGACATAATTTTTTCTGGAGATAGTTATTCCACTTGTTCATTTCTGGCTCCTCTCTTTCATGCTGCTGGTTCTCCTTAGATTCTTAGCGATTCTTGGTTGTCTATTCATATTTATAGACAAATTGTGTGTTGGTTAACTTAGCTAGTACTCAGGGTTTCTCTGAAGTCTTACAGGCCCATGTCACTGATGGGTTGCTCCCTTGCAGGTCCTGTGTAAGTGGCTTCTCTGCAGTTGTCTCTGTGTGGGGCACTCTTAGGGGAGCCCACTCCCAGACCTAGCTGGCACTCTGGGAGAGACAGAGTTCTCTGGGAGCAAAATAACTGTGATGTATTTTTCTCTTGGTGAAGCTTCCAGTCCTTGTTACCCATCTTTGTCTGCTGTGGAGGCCCTTATACCTATTCTAGAGTCTATTCTCAGATTTTCTTTACAGCCTTATCCTATGGGCAAGAGTGGCAGCCCAAACTGATGTCCAAACTGAGGTGCATATGAGGTCATTGGTTCCCTCCTCTTTATACACGCTGACTTGGGCTGCTCCCAGGCTTCCTCTGGTCCTCCTCCTACATACGTTTGGTTTACTCTGATTCTTTCTCTCTTTCACAGGCTTTTCCAGCCTCATCTGCTTTCTGGCTTCTAGAAAGTCTTTAAAATTTCTGTTTGTTGTTTTCAGATTTTTTTTCTTGGAAAAAAGTATCATTTTGTTTAAAGTTTCATTACTTGAGTCCCTCAAGGCTAAGTCCTAAACCCACTTTCTTCCAATCTACTCGCAAGACTTAAAACACCAAAGACTCCTCCAGTTCATCTTTAAATGATCAATACTCTGGTCCTCACTTGCATGTGTCTTGTAGCCTAACTGATGTATGTATTTGCATAATTCAAAGGTAGTTTAAATGTGTCCAAACTCTTGACTCCTCTTCCAAATTTTCCTATCCAAAGAACTTTGTCACCCTTTATCCAGCTACTCAAACCAGAAGTATCAGTCTTCTATTGTAATGTTTTCTTTCTCCCTATTGGCATCCAGTCCTCTGCAAAGTCTGGCTGATTTTATAAGTAACAAAGTATTTTTCAAATTAGTCCACCTCTATTTCTTCCACCATCACTCTTCTCCAAGCCACCATCATATCTTACTTGGCCAATTGTAACAATCCTAATGGATGTCCTTGAATCCTCTCTTGCCCCCTTATTCACTTTTCACACAATAGCCCGAGTGATCTTTTCAAATCAAAACTTAGATCATTCATTTGCTTAAAACCATTAAATGTTTTCCCTCCACTCTTAGGATAAAGCCTAAAATTCCCAAAACTCCCAAGCTGGTGTGGCTCTGCAAACTGAGCGCCAACCTGTGATACAAAAGGTTCCCGGTTTGATTTCCAGTCGGACACATGCCTGGGTTTCGGGTTGATCTATGTGTCTCTCCCTCTCTTTCTCCCTCTCTTCCCCTCTCTCTTTAATTAATTAATTCATTCATTAAATCTTAAAAAAAAAAATTCTCAACATGCCCACAAAGTTCTACATTGTCCACCTACTTCTCTGGTCATCTCCTTCCACACCCTCCCCACCTTCATGTTCCAGCTACCTAGCCTTCAGGAACTCGCCTCATTCTCTACTACCTCCAGCCATTTGCACATTCAGGTTGTAGTTCCTGGCATGTTCTACTCCTTGCATTCCATGTTTGACTTATTCAATCTCTTAGGCTATTACAGGAGTAACATGTTGGAAGTTCTGGGAACTCAGAGCCTCTTTCACTTTGTATTTATTCATAGAAACCTCACTGATTCCATTCACATTAAACCATGCTAATCCCAGAATTTTTTTTAAAGAATATCAAACTCTTGTGGCCTGTATTTATATGCCAGACACTGTGATAAGGGCTTCACATCTATCAACTCATTTAATTCCCACAGCAGCCCTCTGACGTGGGTATATTTTTGTCCTTGTTCCCATCTTACAGCTGAGGTGGTGAAGGCACAGAGAGGTTAAGGAGCCTTCAGTCTATGCACCCCTGCACAGCTTGCTGCCTCTGCTACAGAGAACTAAGTCCAGACCGGGAACAGAAACTCTGTCTTTGATGATAGTAAAACTGGGTATAAATCCTGGCCAAATTAACTAACTTCTTACTTGTTTGTCTTTCCATATGAAAGATGAGGAAAATATCACTTATCACAAAGAAGTACTGTGAGGGTTTAAATGATATTATGTGTGTCAAGCTTTGGCGTGTAGTAGACCCTTAATAAATTTGAAACCCTTTTCCTTTTTCCAAGAATCAGTATTTTACATGCATATGTACACATGCATATAGTTTACCTTAGGCAGTTGCAGTTCTCAAAATTCACACAAACACTGGAAAGAAGATAGGTACCCCATTCACAAATAAGGAAAATGAGACCTAAACTTATGCTACTTTATCATTCATAAAATATTTATTCCACTCTCTTTTGAGGTAGTATAATACAATAATATGCCCTGCTGTAATGGTTTAAGACCTTGGCCTCTAATCCTAATTTTGGCCCCATCAAAAATCAAAGGACACATACTTAGGACTGATATCTTTATCTCTTAAGATTCAATAAATGATGTATTTTAGCAGAATAATAGATTAAACACAATTTAAAATAATAGAACATTAGGAGAAACTAGATATTCTGAACCATTTGTCTGTAGCCCGAAGTACATACTTTGAAGTACTTACACTACATCATAATTTTAGCAATTATGCTAAAATTTAATCTCATGATTAATCACACTATTCTACATAATGTAGAAGTATTTTACAGATAGAATTTATGTATTCATTCATTCAACAAATATTGAGAAGAAAAATGAGCCAGAAACTATGAAAGATAAAGCATGAATAAGATAGAATCCTTGCACCTGATAAGGTTTTTAGTATAGAAAACAGATTTTTAAACAAACTATAACATCATTTACACTTTTACTTGTTTTCCTGAATAAATACTAATTGAACTAATCAATGATTACATGGGTAGGTTAGAAAAAAATGATGCTGGCAAACACTATGATTGAAAAATATAATAAAGAATAGAATATGTTATGTCTGGCATATTACATAATGTAATTTCCCTGGGCAGAGATTCTTCTGCTGATCCCTATATCTCAGTACACAGACCCTCCATTTGCCCATTGCTCATGAGAGGAATCTGGCTGTCAGTATAGATACCTCTCATTCTCTAGCCTGAAACCCCTCTACCCAAAATACAATCTGTCCCCAAATCCTATCAATCCTTCTTTCAATGTTTTTTATTTGTTAATTTTTTATATATTTTTATTCATTATTTTTTATAGAGAAGGGCAGGGAAGGAGAAAGAAAGGGAGAGAAACATCAATGTATGGTTGCCTTTCAACTGCCTCTAGCTATGGACCTGGCTGGAGACCTGGCTTGCAACCTGGTTACATGCCCGAACGGGGAATTGAACCAGTGACCTTTGGGTTTGAAGGCTGGTGCTTATCCACTGAGCCACCAGCCAGGGCCCTCAATATTTTTTAAAAATTCATTTACTTCTCTCTCCATGACCATTATTGTTATGCTATATGACTACCTACTAAAGACCCTAAAATGATTTTCCTATAAGTTTTTAAAATATAGTCAAATTTTCTAATATGCTGTAAAGCTCTATCTACTTTAACCCAGGCATAGTGCTTTAGTCCCATATTGAATTACACCCTCCCCTCACTTACTGGCGATGCAGAACTCCTTATATTTCCCATTGCCACCTCAGAACCTTTGAACATGCTGTTCCCTCCTTCTGGAATGCTCTGCCTCAAATTCTTAACCCAGGTGGCTCCCGAAGTTAACTAAAATAACCTAAAAATCAGAGGAGCCCCACAGTGAAAACTGATGCCCCAGTTACTAGTTCTCATAGCATGTTCTTTTCTGCCTCTCAGGATTTGTCACACTTAGCACTTAAACCTTTAGCTGTAATTGTTTGGTAAATAACTGCCTCTTCCACTAGGCAGTAAGCTTCGTAAAGGTAGAAACAATGCCCAGTTTGTTGTTGACTCTCAGGTATTCCCAACATCTAGCACAGTGCCTGGTGTTCTATTCTACAATGACCAATGCATCTTTATATTATTTCCTTTATAGATACAAGTATGCATTCTTGTTATTCATTGGTAGATTTGTTGCACAATGAATGTTCAAAATCCTAAAAGAAAAATCAAATTTGATTTGACTGAATTTTGCATAGTCTAGCCTTTCCTTCCAATAAAGTTAAGTTGTTTTGGGGTATTAAGATATTTTGCAGAAACAAACTGGATATTACAGTGCAGTAGTCCTTTGTGTTGTTGCTATAATTCACTCATTCATTAAAATACAAAATCAAAGCTTGAAACAAAAGTACTTAGAATATTATTAGTATTAAAACACTTTGTTTCATCACATTTAATGATGTCTAAATATCCTAACTAGGTGATTCCTTACACCCAAATTCTAGTTTTTAAACACTATAATGTCTTCTTTAAATAAATACCTAAGAAATTCAATATAGAGGAGGCTCAAAAAAAAGAAAATTTCTCAAACTTTTGTGTATGTTGTTCAAAGAAAAACATCAAATCTGGAAAACAAAATTGCCCTGAGTCAAAGGCAAGAGTTATGACCTTTCCTAGTTACTGCAAACATTTATTTTATGTGGTAAGTGAAAGTAAAAAGAGAACTAATGTAGTCAGAGCATTTCTTACCACCCCTATCTGTTTTGTCTTTCATACCACCCCAGTTCTAACCTATCTACTCTGAAATCTAGATTAAGGGAGCAGATAGTTTTACATGTCATTTACCTTTTGGTTGAGTAAGCAGGAAGTAGCTGGTCATGCAACTTCTAAAAGCCAAACTACCTTAGATCCAAGGAACTGACTTAAATTCACACATCAGAAGGTATCTGAGATAAATGAATACAGCTTTGACAATGAAATCAACCTAATATTATTTTTATATGAAATTCTCCCAAATAATTTCCTAAACAATGCCATTCTAGTCACACATTGATAGTCAGATGGCTTGTTAGGTTCTGACATGATTTCTCATAGAAATTCATTTTCATAAAATCATTCACTACAGTCAGTCTGAGGAACATCTTAGAAAAGAAACTCCCAGTTAATAGCAGCACTGTATTTGCTTGACTACTTCCCTATTGCTGGTGCTAATATAGCATTTTCATTCCTCTCCTCTACTTAGGCATAGCTTACCAGTAACATCTAGGGAGAAGTAGAAAAGTTGAAAGAAATAACACCATATTGAGATCTTTTCTCTTTGCTAAAAATATTACATGCTTGCTCATATAAGAATTAAAGCAATGTTTTGATGAGATATAAAGAGCTATTCATAAAATCTGAATATGTTATTTTGCTTACAGACTTTCTACCTCTGCTCTTAGAAGACAAGGATTCTCTAGTCATCTTAAACATTAAGAAACATCTTAAATTTTAGTTCCAATTTCCCCTAATAGGAGTTTCCATAAATGTACAGGGACATGTAGCATAGTGACCCCTTTATCTACCCAAGTTAATGCATGGTATTTAATAAGCAATAACAAGTTGTGGATACAGTAAATTCTAAAATGTCTACATTCTGTACCTCTAGCGGTCCCTTTTATTTCCCTGAAAATAAGTTAAATAACATGGTTAAAGGAAAGTCAAGACTTGAGCCCTCAAAACTGCATGTTTCAGTACTTAAATGTTACTGATATACTTCTTAAGAGTATAAAGCCTTTCAAGAAAATACAAAAACATTATCTAAATATCTAAACATATCTAAACTTGAACATCTGGTAGAAGTTGGCTTGTAAAATAAATGTCAGTCTCTTCTATAACACACACCTAAATTTCTTAAGTTTGTCAAAAGTAAAACTTCTTTCAGCCAACTGTCCATAAATATGATCTATACCATTAATAAAAATGTACTTTTTCAATGAGTTTTAGAACATTCTTCATCACCTGGACAGTTCATTAAAACTATCACCATATGCTCTATAAGATGCCCTGAATTCAAGGATACCTAAATCCACTGACAATTCTCCTCCTTCCTAATGAATAAATTTGAGTATAGCTCTATTATTTCATTTCTGTCCTTCACAACCTAAAGCTATGCTTATATTCTATTCAATTTCTCTAGTAAATTTGCTCTAAAAATACTCCATTAAAATAGTCACCCAAGACAAAGTGAGACACCACCATCTTTTTTATATGACAATGATGAAACCCAAATCCTTAACTTTTCACATCTGTTACATGTGATGTTCCTTCTTTGGTTACTTTCCTTTGTTTTCAAGATAAAATCTTCAATGTTATAAGTTGAGAATGTACTTCTAAAACTTCATATTTTTTCCTACGACAAATTATATCAAGCCTTCACTCTATTCAATAATTAACCAAGACATGTAAATAACTAAACCCTTGTTAGCTGCTGGTTTTAAAAATGTTTTCCTTTCCTATTATCCACTGTCCTGATTTTATGCTCAAACCTAAAATTATCTGTGAAAAAAAACATCAATCAGGTTCTGGGTAAATAATTTAAATGTCTGATATTACATTAAATTGATCTTTTTATTTCATGAGAAAAAACTACCTAGATAGTATTTCAACTTTTAATTTTATAATAAATAAACAATTGCTACCACAAAAAGAAGAAAGGAGCACTATTTTAACACAGCATATATTCATGTAAAAACAGGTTTACCTTAATTATTCATCCAGCAGTCTTTCCAGAACTGTTTAGAATGACAGAGCCCTGAAACAGAGTTGACTGATAAGAGCCTTTGAGCATCTAGACAATGATTTAAAGACCAGTGGGCGTGAAGGAGACAAGCCAATCACCACCACCACTGTGCCCCAACACCTCCCTCTGTCCAACTTGCGTCAACTCTTTAAAAAAAAAAAAGAAAGAAAGAAAAGCTAAATCAGTTTACTGTTTTTCATTTGGATTAAACATCAGTTACACCAATTTCTATTTGCTTTTACAATTTTGGCATTAACTCAATAAAATACTTACTGAAAGTTCTGCCTTGATCGCTGTCATTCTGTATCAAGATTCTATACTCTGGTTGACTAATAAATGTTAATTTTTCAAAAGGTTTATGGATTGACATCAAGGCAAAACAACACGCTAATAATAGTTATGGAGTCAGACTGGTAAGTGAAATGTTATCATTATAATGCATAGAAAATATCAGACAGAAGAAGAATTATTCTTTTGAGCTATTGACTTATTTAGAGAAATTGTTATAGGACAGGCACTTCCAAATGGCACCAAGTTATCCAAGGTGCTGTGAGGTTGAAAGTCATAAACCCTGTCACCACTGCTACCATCCCAAAGCAAGTGTACTGAGGAGACAAAGCTCTTTTTGGAGGTTTTAAGGAATTTTTAAACAGATATTTTCCCCCTTTGAAAAAAATAAAACCTACTTGGCCTTCTACATATCAGAGAAAAAATGAAAATCTGTATCTTTATATATAGAACATTTTTATATATTTTGCCTTGGCCAGGTGGCTCAGTTAGGTGGAGCATAGCCCTCTACACCAGTAGGTTGTGGGTTCAGTCTCAGTAGGGACACATACTTAGGTAGCAGTTTTGATCTCCAGTTGTGATGTGTGTGGGAGGCAACCAATTGATGCTTCTCTCCTATCTATGTTTCTCTCTTTCTCTCTCTCCCTCAATTTTTTTTAAAACAAACATCCTTGGGTGAAGATTAAAAAAATTTTTTTAATCTTTTATATATTTCAGATTTTTCATTGAACATTTATACACTGAAAATCAATTTTTTAACATGAATCAACAATCAGGTAAGCTATCAGAAGAAATGCTATATTACAACAGTTGTGTTAATTCCCTATCTCCAGAAAAAAACAAACTAAAATTGTTCGTAATATAACAACTAAACATTGTTCTTAGAGTAAGAAATTCTTAAGTTTATGAAAGACGTTAAACATTAAACAAAATATTCAGTTACCTATTTCTCTTTTCCTCATCAAATGTGCCCATTTGGTCTATTAACTTTAAAATAATATGTTTTCTTTTATTTGTATTTTAGTTGACTTGTTCTTTGTTTTATCAGAGTTATTCTGTGGTTATTTTTTTTTTTTTATCAGATGAAAATTATTATGGTCTAAGGAAAAATAATAACAAATATACTATTTTGATTTCAGGGAAATTTAAAGAATATTTATTTTTGAATAATTATTTTCAATAGTGATCTTTCCAATTTACAATTCCCTTCTGTTTGCAGAGTTACCAGATGAGTATAAGATTAAGCAAGAAGAAACCTGAAATAATTGTTAGGAAGTTAAATACTTGTATCCTAATAAAAATCCCACTCAATAGTGGGTAAACTGAAAAAGAATGAATGTACTATAAAACATGAATTTTATAAATATGATATCTTCATAGAAAATAGAATGGAAATGAATATATAAATACCTTAATTTTACTTCTAAAATTTTAAAATTTTGGATTCCTTATAATTCTGATCTTTTTCGAGTGTACTATAAATTAGCATGTTGGATTAAAATGAAAAGCACACATAAGAGACTTCTTTTTTTTTTTTTTTTAAGAGACTTCTATAGAGGGTCTTATACTTCTTTAGAACCTACTCTAATTGCAAAATTCTTACCATAAAAATTTCCTAACATCATCCCCAAATCAAATATATAATATGAACACTAATTTGACAAAAGTCAGCTGAATTAAAAATAGCTTAGGAACTTGTTTGTTGTTTGGTTTTTTTCCCTTGACATTTCACATGTTTAGACATGCCAAAATTAATGAAGAAATGTATGGTCTAGTCTTGACAAAACTCACAGTAACTTTCTTTTCATTGAGAAAACACAGACTTAAACATTATTGTTTAGTGTTCTGAATATTTCTTAAAATCATACCATAATATAATTTCATATTCATAATAGGTGCATGCTCTTTGAAATTTAAAACATGGCAAATGCAACATATCTAGTTAGGCTCTGATTTGGTTCAAGTGTCACTACAGAAAGAGGTAATAGGCCAGAATACGTATAAACCTTCCAAAATGAAAACTATGTGAGTAGAATAATGAAAGCTGAGCAATGAGATGGCACTTTAACTGATCCTCCATACAAGGAATTCATGTAAGTGCCACTCAGAACAGATATATGAAGCTTGGTCTACAGAGGGATACAGATGGGTTGCAGGAGGTAAGACATATGCATGTAAAGGGACACCTGGCTTTTCATACTGTAACGTGATTAATGTTAGCAGAATTGCACAATATGCCTCAGGACTCCAAGAGTCCCGGGGAGCTGAAGCTATCCACTAGGCTTCCAGGGCCTTGAGGAGGCCTTGAAGTCCAGGTGGGATTCCAACAGATAGAGAGGAAAAGAAGAGGCATCCTGGGTGAAAAGTGCAAACATGCTAAAAACATATTCTGTCAGCAAAGAGAACCAGTCTGGCTGCAGAGGAGACTTTCTGGAACAAAATAGAGCAGAGTGGACTAGTCCAAACTGTGAAAGGCATTAAGTCTAGGAAACCCAGAATTTTAGTTACGATCTCTTGAAAGGAGAGAAGGAATGCAAGTGGGATCATGGGATAGAGAGATGGAGTCCAGGACAAGGACAGCGAGGAGGTTTACTGATAGTTTGGCTTTGGTGATATTTCCCTGCCTGAGAATGATGGCAGAAGAACAGGCCAATGGAAAGGATTTGAATTGGGGTCAACGATAGTTTGACTCTTTCTGGTACTACTGTTTCTATTTATCACTTTCACTAGCTAGCAATGCATGCTGTAAAAAATATTATGTGATCATTCAATGAGAACAAAACCATGCAATAAAATCATTTTTATTTACATAGAGAGACGTATGGTGATAATTCGTGCCCTTCAGCACCCCTTTCACCAATCTGTGGCTATTGTCTTCCAATAGTACAGAGGCGGTCCTAGCATGTATGTTCCAATATATTATCTATTGAATGTATAAGATTATTGGTTCAAAATAAAGTGATTCAGATTATACCTATGCCCATATTTAAAAATCATTGATCATCTTGTTTAAAATTGCTACCTTCACCAATGTCCTCAAAGAGAAAATGCCAGCTGGATCAAGTCAAAATTGGTCAACAACTAAAAAAAAAAATCCCTTAGCCAGACCATCATGGACTTTCGCAATGACACTGGGAAAGATAACCTCTTGTTCTAATCATGACTGTACCCAAATTTCTAATTTTAATCATAGGACATGGTAATACTTGGAAATAAAGTCTGGTTATAGTCAAATGAGAAGAAAACTGGTAGAAACGGTGATAACTAAGAAACCAGATTATCTAACTTTCAACAATTTAATTTGATATTGTCTTTGTACCTGCACTCACTTGCTTTGATTTTTTTTTTTTTTTTCTCCCATTTCAAATTCCCTTTAGGTCACCTACATTTTTTTCTTATTTCTGTTTCTGTTTAACTTCTCTGTACTGGAGTTAGTTAGTTCCCTTTTATCATTTCCAGCCTTCAGATTTGTAAACTCAAAATCTAATAAAGTAGATCAAGTCCCAAGATTATACACCTGTCTTCATCCTACAGTCAATAGTGCTTCCAAATATAAAAAACATTTCTATTAATCCTACACTTTTTTATAGTATTTTAGGTATCTATCAGCCCTACCAAGTCATTTCTAACAATAGCTATTAAAAACAAGAGCTTAATTACTTCTTCTCAACATAGGATTTAACCTTTGGCTTTCAGGTTTCAGGCTAACAGTGATGAATAAAATTTGTGACTTTTTTTTAAAGATTTTATTCATTATTTTTAGAGAGAAAGGCAGGGAGGGAGGAAAGAAGGGAGAGAAGCATCAGTGTATGGTTGCTTTTCACCTGCCTCCAGCTAAAGACCTAGCTGGAGACCTGGCTTGCAACCTCATTAGGTGCCCTGGCTGGGAATCGACCAGAGACCTTTAGGTTTGCAGGCCAGCACCTTATCCACTGTGCCACCAGCCAAGGCTGTGACCTTTTTTGATATCACCCTTTGGGACTCCAAATCCTTTACTTTATCTCTCTTAATATGGATACATCCAAAAAAGAGGAGGAGGAAGCAGAGGAGAAGGAAGAAGAAGGGAAGAAAATCCATACAGGAATGTTACAAAAATCTTCCTAATTCATTCAAATAGTGGAATCCCATATTATTCTGAAAGTGAATTGAGTGCTTAGGTACTTGTGTTACTACACCTCCTGCAGAGTGATGAAAGCTTAACTGTGCTAATAGGTATCTCTTCATGATTATGTACTTATTAACCTCCACTTACATAATAAAAAATCCAAAGCAGGATTATTGCACTGTAGTACATGTTTGATGTTCCTATTTAACAAAACAACACCTTAACACACATACAATATAAATTACTGTATCAATAACTTTATTTGATGATAACTTCAAAAAGTCTAAATTTGGGGCCCTCCTGAATATGAGGCCCCAAAGGGCTTCCCTGCCCAGGCCCCTGGGAAAGGCCCTGCTTTTCTGTTCTAAAAACTTCCTAAGAGAAATGCAATAACCTGGGTGTGCTGAGAACTTGCCTTTAGTTGATGGCATCCCCCTCTCTTAAGCCCAGCCCCCACCACTTTTACAGTTATACAATGGTACATTTGAGAAATGTTTGAAGTCAATTACTGTGTTGCAAAATGAGCAAACAAGTTTTGGTGTGAGTTGACAAACTTACTGACTTTGCCACAGACCTAAATAGAAAATTCCTTTTAGCCTCAGCTGACAAAAATACAAAATAGAACAGAAAATAGCTCATGTTGTTGATATTTTCTTCTCTGCCTTTCCCTTTTCAAGCAACTCAAAACCTTCTGGTCAATTTCACTTCTTGATCCCACATTGAAAGGATACAGAGGAAAGAGTACCCCACAAGTTCATTCCCACCTTCTCCCTAAGCACAAAGGTCACTCAAAGTAAGGAAAACAAAATCTGTAAAGCTTAAATCTGAGTGCAACTGAAGTAATGTACTGATCCTAAATGTTAACTTAGAGCTTTTAGAAGCTTGCCTTAAAGAGTGATTCCTACCTTTTAAAATGCCTACTTGAGAATATAGCACTGCTAAGAGATGCATAATTATAATGATAACTATAACAACGCTTCCTAAACAACTAACCCACCTTGTTAAGTTCTTTGTATAAAATGCAGTATTAATACAGTGCTGAGTTGAGCTGACTGCCTTTCTAATTCATAATATCAACTTATAATTTAAAAAATGACAGTCTTTGGGGGCCACAGCACATTAATTTCAATTGCTTTCTTTCATAGTGCCACCCATCCCGTTTTCTTAAAAACAAACTCCCTTCAAGGACAATGTCTATGCATTTTGATTTGGTAATTCTTCAGTAATTGTCCTTTGTAAACCTGTCATCTTGCTTGAATTCAGGCTCCCAGCAGTATCTTGAGTTGTGACCCAGTAGGCTGACAGGCTACACTGGGATGAGGCACAAGGAAAGGGAGAAGAGCACCCAGCAGGCTCTGTAATGGGGAAGGCTATCCTGAACCATGATAACACAAACATCTGCTGTGGAAGAATTGGTGTCCCCAGTAACGAATGATGTGCTAGGCTGACCTTTGCAGCATCCTATTCAGTGTTGTGAAATAAGGAGTGCCACATCCACCATAACGTGGTCTTCAAAGGAATTTGAGCAAAACGAGATAAATAACAAATAGTTAGTGAATTTAATAGACATTAATTTTCCTAATGGACTTTTTGGTGACTGCAAAGAAGGACTTCCTGAGTCAGGTCTCCTCAAGGAATGCATGGGATGCTTCTTTCCCTTGTTGGGCTGCGAACAACTCCAGGGCAGGGCTCCCCACAGGTGCTTGCTGACAAGGGTTAGCAGTGCCCAGCAAGACAAGATTAACTGAGTTTTTTGTTCCTTATGGGTTGCAAGAGTTGGAATTACAATTCCTGGAGGGCTGGGTAGAAAGTTGGTAGCACCACTCTTTCTTTAAATACAAAAGCTGACTCAGGGAATAGTCGATGTCTTGACCTCATTCAGGAGGACTAGAGCAAACAGGGACATTTGGGCAGATGGTGTATTTAGTAGGTTTGAGATGGATTCAAGTATTCCAGACAGACAATTTAGATTAGGAGTGAACAATCTCTTTTGTCCACTTACCCTGGTTACTATTAGGCCATGACTGGTTCATAGGAGGTACTGTGTACATGTTGAATAAATGAAAGTCTTTATAAAAAGTACTGTGCCTTCAAAATGATTTTTTAGAACTTATTTAGAGGTTGCAAGAAGGAACATTCTAAATAAATATTCTAATTGATGGGCCCTGCCTTATATTAAAATGCAGCAGTTCCTTCCCATTCTCAGAGCCAATTGTAAGATGGTGAAGTAAATGCTCATCATGGTATATGCAAGGAGCCATTAGTCCCTTTAGAGAGAGCTGCCTTCCTTGAATACTAAGCAGTAATTACCAATCATGCACTCAAAGAATATTCAAAGAATAATAAAGACATGCCAAACTATAATTAAAATGAGGTTTTAAAAGCAAGAGACAAAATCCAATGGTAATATGATTTCTGTGCAGTTTTTTTAAATTATGTATATGATATATAAAAATATTCACAAAGGAAAAATGCCTGAAAGAATCAAAATATGAATAGTGATTGTTTTCAGATTGTGGACATGTGTATAATTCTTTTTTTTTTCTTATCTATAGTTGCCAAATAACCTTTAAAAAATAGGACTTACTTTCACTCTGAAAAAAAATAAATAAATAAATGTTATTAAAAAGCAGAAACAACAAAACCAAAAATTTCCTCTCTTAGGTTTTGTAGCAATTGCTCATTAACCCCAAACAGTAACCACTAGCTACATCTCTATTTTTAGTGAGAATGTTTTCAGTGCTTGACCGGATCAATCAACTACCTTAAAACATCTTCCATTCTAAATGAACACTTATGAGTTACTTAGGGTCTAGATAAAATTATACATGTCCAGTTTGTTCTGGAAGGATCAATTGCTTTTCTTCATCAACAAGAGGTATTCTAATAGATCTTAAAATATTGTTGCGAAAAATGGAGATTTTAAAATATATTTGGAGCCTCAATATTTTTTTCATAATGCTGTGATAGTCAATTTTTATTATAGCATAATAAGGAGTCATCCTCATTTACATTCTGTAAATATTATTGAACACCTCTGTGCCAGGCTTTATGGTTAGAGGTTAAGGCAAGAAAGACAATAAAAAAAAAATAAGACACAGCCTCTGCTCTCAAGAAGCACTGGTCTTGCAAGGAAACCCATAGAATAAATAGGTCCCATGCTATCATCTGATGGGTGAAAATGCCTGTGAGGACTGAAAGGTAGGAAGTGTGGCACCAAACTCAGAGTGAACAGGGCAGAAAAGACCTACTGGGGAAGGTGAGAGCTGGGCTCAGACTAAATGAATAAACCAAGCTGGCTAGGAACAAAGGGGTAGGGAGCAGATCAAATGGTAGAGGGACAGCATGAGCAAAAGCAAGGAAGAAAAAAGCAGCACCCGGTGTTCCTGGAATTCTAAGAAGTACAACTGCAGCAGTCACTGTTGGGATCATGGTGTCTTTTTATTTTGCTTTGTTCTGTTCAGTTCAGTTAAAATGAGTTCATAAAAAAGATAAGACCAGCCCAGTAGTACCACAAAAGGGTACAAAATTTAAGATATGTGAAGAAAATGTGCTTTGCTAACAACTGTCATAATAAAAGGTACTGCAAACCCATAGGGTAACAAGGGGCAATTTTTGCCTGCCTTGAGCCTGGAAGAGGGAATTTATGTGGGTTGGGATTTCTGCTTTGTGCTTGGGCCATTGGAATTGTTGTATTGTAATCTCACTATGAACAAAGAAGTTCAGGTTCATGAGGTATTTTGTTTCAAAGAATGCAAAATATATGAGGAAGAAGTCCATTATAAGACTTACAAGAATTGAATTTTTAACTATAAATATCTTGACTCTTTTGCTAGCCCTTCCCAGATATTGGAAGATTATTTTCAAGTTAGACTCTAAATTTCAACATATTTAAACTTTTCTTAGTTATTTAAAAATATATCGAAGTCAAGATTAATGCCTAAGTAAATCATGACTAGTTTACTGAGTAATATTAATGTCTTAATTTGCAGGTATCTATAGTCTCTAATTCTTTTTTTTATAATGTCTAGTGTAGTATGATAAGTAACAATTGGAAAACTAATTTTTACTTTATAATGACCTATGATTTTTGCATGTGCATAAGACAATCGTATTGATGCACACAATTTTGCTTGTGCCCTTGTCTAGAGTTTAAAAGGCTGATTGATGGCATATCCTTTGAAGCTTGCTTAAGATTTTTAACATTAGCTCTTTCAAAGGAAGACTTAAGACTTCACTTTTGCCTTGAAGACTTTTGACCTCACTTTACCTATTCATCCCTTCTAATCTATATCTTCCAACACGCAAAGGATCTAAATGGCTGAACACAGTCTTCCTTTGTTACGCTAACACATAGCATTGGATTTCAAATCCACAGATTTTGGGTTCAAGTTCCAGCTCCATCCCTGGCTAGCTGTGTAGCTTTCAACCACTGGGTAAACTCTCTGGGCCTTCATTTTCTCATTGATAAAGAGCATGTAATTCTTGGGTTAAAATCCAGGGTCATTAGGAGGAGGAAATGAAATTCACTATCTACTAAAATACACTTATATACTCTATATAGTTTAAACTGGAAAAATAGTTATTTCCTTCTTCACCTACAGCTTCTTTTGCCACTGTTTGGACTACAAAATTTAGAAATGTAAATCATTGATAGCTACACTTAGTAGCAGTCAAAGAAACAGCCAAGTCATTGTCCAATAGAAACTCATCAGACATACCATTCCAATATGCTGTCATACAATTCTGATTCTAAATATTTCAACTTAACTAATTCTCCTCATAAAAATTTTCACCAAAGTTAAAAGGTGAATGGACTGGATGTGTCCAGAATGATGGTCATAAGTGTTTCTATCTCTTCAGACTTTCCTTCTACTTGCAATTATCTGTCTCTGTTTCATCCAACTGGTCACAAGCTTTAGAGTAACTGGGGACCTTTACAGTTGATCTGACGCCCATGAGTTCTGTCAGTGTCTACATATATATTATATTACATACTATATGTTACATATATGAAGGAGATCCACATGCATGTATTGATTTCTATATCTATGTGCATTAATCGGGAATCATAGTGGGTTTTTTCCCCAGTCAAAGATCAGCTTTTATCCCGTGGTTCACATTGTTATGTTCTTGTAAGTAAGTGCATTTTTGTTTCCTCGCTGTAATTCCAAATTCTTTTTATCAAATATGGGGCTGCCCCATGAAATGGAGAGCATACTGGAGTTCAAATTCAAGGATACAGATGTGATCCTCACCCTCCTGCCTACTCTGAGAGACTTTAGACAAGTCTAAAGTCCCCTCCCCTGTGCTACAAGTTCTGCTGTTGTGCTTATGCGCTGAGCTAGCACATTGGCTTATAGGTCTGTCCTTCTAGACGTGAAGTCCTCAGGAGTAGGCACCGTGTCTTATTCAGTACAGTGTGGGTTCAACTGGCATGGATCTTGGAGCTCAAGTGTCTAGACTCACATCTGATTCTCATCACCAGCTATCTGACTTTGGGCAAATTGTTTCCCCCATCATGCCTCAGTTTCCTCATATCTGTCACAAGAAGATAATAATAATGCCTACTTCACATTGCTATTATGAGGATTAGCTAAGTTAATATTTATAAAGCATTTAGACACATAGTAAATGAAGTATTTGTTAAACATGTATATTAAAAGAATTCTTTCTTATGTCATACCTAATTACAGTAGAGATTCAGTAGGTCTTTGTTGAGAAAGTAAAGTCATGTAAATATTCTAAAACTCAGTTTTCTCTTTAAAATGTGGCCTAATAAAAACCATTATAAAAAATTACTATGAGGCTTATGTGAGGTAATGGGTATGTAAGAAATATAAATGTAAAAAGTATTTTTATTACTGTTCATTCATAAGGGCAATACGACATTAGCAAAATTGGTCATAGAATTAAATTAGTTTCAATGTCTTTTGCTTTGGAAGTGTATTGTCACTCACTATTCATTAGACCATTATTTGACTTATTAAACTATTGATTAGTGCTGTAGAAAAGCTAGAAAAACGACAGATTTTGACCCTGAACCATGGAATCTCAGAAAACAACCACGTAATGAGAAGTGGTTTGCAATATGTGTTTGTTCAACATTAACCAAACTATGAGGTTGAACGGCACCATGGTTCATATTTACCCCTGAACTTGTCCTTTGAGCCAGTGTTTAAATATGCAAATGCACTGGTAGATTTTTGGGAGATTTGGTTTGGTTTGGTTTTCTATGGGTTATTTTCTTTCAGTCAAATAGACAAAACATGAAGACCCAAAGGTATATGAAGGCACATTTTCCAAATGCCAAAGTAAGTGACTTATATTTTGCTTACATTCTAGGATTTCAAACTGTTGGACATTTTATTAC
Source organism: Noctilio leporinus (assembly GCA_004026585.1). Classification (NCBI taxonomy): domain Eukaryota; kingdom Metazoa; phylum Chordata; class Mammalia; order Chiroptera; family Noctilionidae; genus Noctilio; species Noctilio leporinus. The sequence continues at coordinate 62,233 of PVIW01005693.1, forward strand.
TCATTTTTAAATTGGCCAGCTACGTAGTTTTGATCTAATTCTAGTTGATTCAAATATAAGATCCTTTTAATCATCATGAGTTAGTGAATAGATAAACTGGAAATATGAACGAAAGACTGGCTCTTTTGAGGCACTTTGTTGATCAACTAAGACTGCTTAATTAATAGGCATCTCCATCTTTACATCTCTTAAATACAAGGAAGTCTTACAAGCATGAATCTGTGCTACTTACTCACTTGAAGTTAACTTGGATAAGACTCCTTAGAACTTCTGTTATTTGCAATAATCACAGATCCCCAGAGATACAGTTGCCTTTAGTGAGCCCCTTAAAATATTCACCCACATGAACATTAACATTTGCTGCCTTATGTTAACTTGTAAAGTTAATGTTTCATGTATAGGGAACCTTGAAAATATACGTATTTATAATAAAAATAATGACACAGTCTTGATGCCCCCAGAGCTACCTCAGTTGAATGCAATATCTGTTTACTCTGGTCTGGTATTCAATAAAATGTATAAACTTGCCCAGCAACCACTGTTTCTAAGAGAAGGAGAATGTTTTGTGTGTGTGTGTTTTTAAAGAAACATATAGAAATATGTTAGCTGTAAAAGTACAACTAAATGGCCCTGGCTGGTGGCACAGTGGATAAGGCGCCAGTCAGCGAACCCACAGGTCACTGGTTCAATTCCAGTCAGGGCACATAACCAGGTCTCCAGCCAGGTCTGTAGCTGGAAGCAGATGAAAGGCATCCATACATTGACGTCTCTCTCCCTCTCTGCCTCTTTCCCTCCCCCTCTCTCTAAAAATAATAAAATCTTTTTTTTTTTAAAGTACAATTAGATATCCTGCAAAGTGGCAATGTGCATAGTAATAACACTTTCATATGAAACCATAAGGATATTTTAAGTACTTATTATTACTATTTACAATAGAAATCTTAGAGGTGTAGTGTATGTGTATGCATAATAGTGACTCTGACAAAGAATACACTGCCATAGCAATGTAAGAATTTGGGTTAATGGCTATCATTCTATAAAACACATGATATATAAATACAACACCTTATTTTTATTTTGCTTAATATTTTCAGAATACATTTGTTACAAATGGACTTTGAGGAAACAAACAAAACCACTCTGAGACACCTATTTTTAAAGAACAAATATGAGACATTTATTCTATTCTTGTAAAAAAATGATTTGTGCTTTTTGTGAGGTGGGCAGATGACTGGGTCTTATTTTGGTTGGCTTAAATCCATGGAATTGGAAGCCTATCACATTTGATTATTTCCTTACTTTCTCTACTCAAAATTTTGTTACCTTCATTTATTTTCTCAGCTAATTTTGGTGGAGAATAACGCAATTTAATAAAGTACTAACATGGTTTTTGAATTGTTTTTCTAACTTTTTTGCAAAACTTAAAATATTTCCAAATTTAGAAACTCAGAAATATATACATATATAATATTAGTTTTATTGAAAAATTACAAAGGGGCACCAATTGGCTTTTTATTTCAATTCTGACCAAAAAATTTTAAAAGTGACTGGCAGGAACTAACAGCTCAGAGGGATTGGAGGATGTAGAATAACCTTTAACTAGCTGAGAGATCAAATTCCTGAAAAGTCTATGGCAAGAGAATTCCAGATTGAGAAATTTAACAGCTTATGGGGGCATATGCTTAGAGAGTTGGGGCCAAGCTTGTGTGAATCTGTAGAATATTTTACAGTCACAGAAGTAAAAATATCACCAATGATATTGCTACATATTTTGAATTGGCAATAAAAATACAATTAAATTCCAATTTTTTATTTTTTACTTTTAAAAAATATTTTATTTATTATTTTTAGAAAGAGGGGAAGAGAGGAGAAAGAAAGGGAGAGAAATGATTGGATGCTTCTTGCATGCCCGGGACCTGGCTTGCAACCCAGGCACATGCCCCAACTGCAAATCAAATCAGAGACCTTTGGGTTTATGAGATGACACCCAACCCACTGAGTCACATCAGTTGAGGCAAATTTCAATTTTTTACCTTTTATTTACTAAAATGCTCCCAGAGTCTTACATTTTGCTGTTGCCTAGCTAATTGCACTTAAAAATTAATTTCTATTAAATAAATTACTTAAATACAATACTAATGAAGTAATAGAAAAGTATTAATAAAGCTAAAGGTCCTTTAAAAAGTATTTTCGGCCCTGGCTGGTAGCACAGTGGATAAGGCGCCAGCCTGCAAACCCAAAGGTTGCAGGTTCGATTCCCCAGCCAGGGCACATAACCAGCTTGCAAGCCAGGCCTCCAGCCATAGCTGGAGGCAGGTGAAAGGCAACCATACATTGATGTCTCTCTCCCTCTCTGCCTCTCTCCCTTCCCCTCTTTCTAAAAATAATGAAATAAAATCTTAAAAAAAAAAAAAAGTATTTTCTAGTATATATGTCTAGTGTAAGTATAAGTCATTAAATTCTTCTATCTTTTCAATAATTGAACAGAATAAAGAGAATTTGGACTACAGTTAAAAGCTGGTAGGCTTTAGGGAAGGTTTGCTATTGACTTTCACCTTGGAAAATGGAGCCTGCATGTTCATCTGGCATTGTAGCAGGGAATGCTTGGAAGCGTGACCTTCATAATCTGTCCTAGCATTTTTTCTTATGGGGTAAATGAATAGTTTGGGTTATTCCTCTTCTAGAAGCCTTTTGTCAGCTATTGGGTCTTACAGGGTTATGTCATTGAGTTTTGCCACACTACAGCTTTAAGGGCAGCTTGGATAAACCACAAAACCTATGAAGCACCTCTGCATGACTCATATTTTTAATCATTCCAACCATTTACCCAAATACTAAATACTTAACATATAATAAAAATATAATTAAAATAAAAATATTTAATATAAAATGTTTATATGCTGAAATGTTTACTTTACTTTTTATTATTTATTCTATTACAGTGTTTCCAAGTTTTTCCCCTTTGCCCTCCTTCACCCAGCCCACCTACCTAGGCCACAGTCCATCTCCTCTCCATAGACCATGTCCATGAGTCACTCATACATGTTCTCTGACTAGGCACTTCCCCTTCTTCCCACCATTCCCCTCTTTCCACTCCCCTCCTACAGCAATTGGTCGGTTCCATGTTTCTGTATCTCTGGTTCTATTTTTCTCTTTAGTTTATTTTGTTCACTAGACTTCAGTTATAAGTGAGGTCATACGGTATTTGTCTTTCATTGACTGGCTCATTTCACTTAGCATAATGGTCTCCAGTTCCATCCACACTGTAGCAAAAGGTAGGAATTCCTTCTTTCTTTCTGCTGTGTAGTATTCCATTGTATAAATGTACCACAGGTTTTTAATCCACTCACAGCACTTGGGCTGTTTCCAGCACTCGGCTATTGCAAATAGCACTGCTATGAACAGTGGGGTGTATAAGTTCTTTTGAGTTGATATTTCAGGATTCTCAGGGTATATTCTCAGCAATGGAATTCCTGGGTCATCAGGCAGTTTCATTTTAAATTTTTTGAGGAAATTCCAAACTGTTTTCCACAGTGGCTGCACTAGTCTACATTCCCACCAAGAGTGCACTAGGGTTTCCTTTTCTCCACATCTTTGCCAACACCTGTCTGTTAATTTATTAATGATCGCCATTCTGACAGGTGTGAAGTAATATCTCATTGTGGTTTATTTTCTGTCTCTCTAATGGTGAGTGATGTTTAGCATTTTCTCATATGTCTATAGGCCATCTGTATGTTCTCCTTGGAGAAATGTCTATTCAGGTCCTTTACCCATTTTTTTAATTAGATTATTTGTCTTCCTGGTGTTGAATTCTTTACATGTTTTGGAGAGTAAACCCTTGTCCAATGTATCACTGGCAAATATGTCCTCCATATGGTTGGTTCTCTTTTTATTTTAATGATGGTTTCTTTAGCCATGCAGAAGCTTCCTAATTTGGTGTAGTCCCATTTTTTCTTTTATTTCTCTTGCCCTAGGAGATATATAAGCAAAAATATTGCTACGTGGGATGTCTGAATTTTACTGCCTATGTTTTCCACTAGAACTTCTATGGTACCACAACTTAAATTTAAATCCTTTATCTATCTGAGTTTATTCTGGCGTATGGTGTATGTTGGTGGTGTGCTTTCATTGTTTTGCATGTACCCATATAGCTCTATTAATACCATTTATTGAAGAGACTGTTTTTACTTCATTATATGCTCATGCTCCTTATGTCAAATATTAATTGACCTTAGAGATATGGGTTTATTTCTGTGCTCTCTTGTGACGGACCAGCTGTCCCTGCATTACCCACCAGGTTTGGACAGCGGAGGATGCAAGAAAGAGAGAAGAGACAAAGTTGGGGACGGGAGGCTCGCCCAAGCCGTGAGACCCGTTCATTAATCACATTAAGCTTATATGCAGGTATTACTGGCAACTGCTCAACTGAAACCAGGAAGCTAAGCTAGCCGCAGAGAACAAGGCATGGCACACTCTCTACTTTCCATGCTTCATGGGCTACAGGATAAACACAATGAGCTGACTCCCTATACACGGTGTCCATTCTGGGTCCACCTGGCACTAGGGTGGCCTTGCCAAAAGCCCTTTTCTGCTAGCTGGGCCTTGCCAAACAGACTAGCAGTCCCTAACACTCTCTATTCTCTTCCATTGATGTATGTGCCTGTTCTTATGCCAGTATCAGACTGTTTGTGTTACAGTGTCCTTACAGTATAGTTTATCATCGGGTATTGTGATCCCTCCAACTTTGTTTTTCTTTCTCAGGATTGTTGAGTCTATTTGAGGTCTTTTTGGGTTCCATATGACTTTTTGGAATATTTTTTCTAGATCTGTAAAGTATGCCATTGGTAATTTTAATAAGAATTGCACCCCCTAGCTGGTAGCACAGTGGATAAGGCGCCAGCCTGCGAACCCAAAGGTCATTGGTTCAATTCCCAGCCAGGGCACATAATCAGGTTGCAAGCCATGTCTCCAGCCAGGTCTGTAGCTGGAGGCAGGTGAAAGGCAACCATACATTGTTTCTTTCCTTCTCTGCCTTCCTCCCTTCCCCTCTCTCTAAAAATAGTAAATAAAATCTTAAAAAAAAAAGAGAGAGAGAGAATTGCATTGAACCTAGATTACTTTGGGTGGTATGCACATTTTAAAGATGTTAATTCTTCCAGTCCATGAACATGGTATAAGCTTCTATTTATTTGTGCCTTTCTCAATTTACTTTTTCAGTGTTCTAAAGTTTTCTGAGTACAAGTCTTTTACATTCTTAGTTAAATTTATTCCTAGGTACTTTTTTTTTTTTTTTTTTTTAAGGCAAACCAGACTTGCAGAATGAGAAAAGCAAGTGATTTGTTGTTCTTTAAAAATCTTTTCTTTTTTTATTGACTATATTTGGGTGATAGTTAATAAAATTATATAGGTTTCAAGTATACAATTCTATAATACATCATCTGTATAGTGTATTGGGTGTTCACCACCTTAGACGACATTTTTGGTGATCTTTGACAAAAGTGTTATAGACCCCCAAAATAAAATGTTTTATTACTTAGCTTAGATAGAGTAGTAAATACCACTTTTATTTCTTGTTATGGGAAATTTCAAATTTATACACATGTAAATAGCATAATATAATGAAAACTTACATATGCATTATCTAGCTTCAGAATTACTAACTGTGCCAATTTTATTACATCTAAACTACCACTCCTACCACCCATTATTTTAAAGCAAAACTCAAATATATAATCTCCTAGTAAATATATCTGTACTATATATTAGAAACAGAAAAGTACTTTTTAAAAAGTAGTCACATAGCACAATTATTAAAATCAAAACCACCCCTACTGATTGCTGGTAATATCTTGCAATCTTAGAGAAGGCTGAGGTAGCACCCGGTGAATAGATCAATACATGTTTTGAAACCTGATTGAATGGCTGCTCTAGGTCAGTTAGGTTCTATCAGGAAGAAGTATTAGGTAAATCATGGAAGATTTACTTAGAAGGGAGGCTATTTGAACAAAATTGGGCAAAATATAGGCCAGCAGATCCTAAAAGAAATAAGCAAAGGAATGACAACCAGTTGCAACTGGTTTTCTTTTAATAAAAGCAATTTTACGAGATTGAAGAAGTAGAATACTAAAGTTTGAAAATCTTTAAGGTTGTGTAAATCAACAGAATTCAGAATTGGGAAATTCTATATGATGTGGTTACATCATCAAATATATTGTAAAAAGAAGAAAAAGAGAGATGAGGGATGGTTGAAGCTACAAATTAAGACAGGCTTAAGAGACATATCAATCAAATGAATGTGTGAACCCTGTTTAGATTCTGATTCAAAGAAATTAAGGGTAAAACAAAACAAGAGAGACAGAGATATTTGAACACTGCCCATAAATGTGATAACATCAAGGAAATGTTAGTTTATTTAAAGTGTGGTAATATTTTATTTACTCTTAAAGACTTCTTTATATTTTTGAAATACATACTGAATCATGTATGGATAAAATTATATGGTGACTTGGATTTTCTTATAAATAATTTTGAAATGATTGTGGTAGGGACAGAGGGAAAAAAACGTGTGGGTATAGATGAAATACAACAGATAAGTATTGATCATTATGGAAGCTGCATGAAGCTGGAATCTCATTGTACTATTCTCTACTTTGGAATATGTTAGAAATTTTTCATGTTAAAATAGTTTAAGCTTCTTAGTTTAGAACTACTAGGTATATTTCTTGATAGTCCTCCCAAACATTTGAAAGCAGAAAGGAGATTCTATAAATTCTTTCAACCAACCAGAAATTTCTATGAACTATCATGAATTTTGCCATTATAATTGAAGCGAACAATGCATTTAAGGCACTGAAACATTTTTAAAAGGCTGTTGCTATATTCTAAGTCTTTGGAAATTGATAATCTATGGCTGGTATAATTTCTTCTTAACTAGAATACTGCAATCATTTCCCAATTAGTAAGAAAGAGTTTTTTGTATATCTTTAGCTAGAAAAGTGAGACTTTTGAGCAGAATTTCCCTCTTCTGTGACTGTGAATTGTATACATATACATGTGCATGCATGCACCTCATCTAATTTTTGAGGACATCTCCAAAAATTATGAAACACTTGCATACTTAAAGCTCCAATCACCTAACAAAGAGTAATTACTGAAGGTGTGGTCTCAGGACAGAATGAGATAAAAATCTACATGGGACTGCATTCCTTATGACAAACCAAATCTACCTTGCTATGTACTCAAAGTGTTGTTGTTGTTTGTAATAACAATAATTGCATCTGTGGTCTACACAACCATTTTTAGATCTGTATTTCAAAGCACGAATGGGGGCTATTTAGACATCATTATAACCAAAAGAAGTGCTAATGGTTATGTGTTTGATTTGACTGAAGCCATGCTTCAGTCTGATGCATGTCTATGAAACATCAACCAATTTCTAGGAAAATATCAGAAAACATAATGCTTTTGAATTTGTATATCAAACAACCAATTAATTTGTTGAAGTTTTCACTTCTCTCAGGCTACAGGTCATATTCATAGATACTTCAAACATAGATGACTCATCATGAGGCTATTTTAATTACTTTTTGAAACTAATATCTAGCATTTGTTCCCTTCCTTACTGAAATCCATTCATTATTTGATTACCTCAGACCAAAATAAAATCTCTGCCAATCCACACATACTTCTATGAGATCTAAGAAGGAAAGGATCATTCTGTTTCAATTCTGTTTGTGTCCAATCTCAGTGGGTGGGCAACTGGAGATTCTCCCTTCCTGTTAATATGCATAAAGGCACCCTGCCTTTGCTCTCTGGGGAACACAGAGAAGCCTAAACAATCAAGTTTTGTGGCCTGAATCCTCCACTCAGCCCATAAGTCTACTAATTTTTGTGAAGTCTGAAATCTCAGTTTTTAAAGTTCTCATTAGTAATAATCACATTTGATAGCCTAGCACCATGCCAAACACATCACATGTATCAAATCAGTAATATTCTCACCTTTTGAGTAGATATTATTATTATTCCCATTTTATTTATTGTTTTTTAAATATTTTATTTCATTATTTTTAGAAAGAGGGGAAGGGAGAGAGACATCAATGTATGGTTGCGTTTCACCTGCCTCCAGCCATAGACCTGACTGGAGACCTGGTTTGCAACCTGGTTATGTGCCCTGACTGGGGAATTGAACCTACGACCTTTGGGTTTGCAGGCCAGCACCTTATCCACTGTGCTACCAGCCAGGGCTTGCTCCCATTTCACAAGTGAGGCAACTAACACTCAAAAAGACTAACTTATCTGAAGACCAAACCTGGTAATCAAATGGCTGAGTTGGGACTCATACCCTCATGTCTGACTGCAGAGCCTGGCTTCTAATGATATTCCATTACCATTGGGAACATACTTTGTTTCAGACATTACTCCTAACAGGATCACCATCTGCAAGACATGTGGAAGTGAACTGGAGAGCTCAGCTTGAGAGTGAGGGCAAATACGGCAGGTATTATGACTTCAGAGAGAACAGGGGGTTCCAGGCAGGAGAAATGGGATCCAAAGTTTGGCCCCAACCCAACTAGGGTTTAGCTCAAATGGAATGTTTGCTGAGAGTCTGGCTGAGGCTGGCCTTGACTGCCAGGTTAAGGAGTTTAAACTGTATGGAATTCTGGTATAAAAAAATAATGCAAAGCATTGTGTTTGGTTTCATTCTTCCAACTGTGAATACTGCTATAACATTACACAATTGTTTGAAAGTAAAGTTAGTACATCATTTTTGTCTACATTGACAAAGTACGTGAGGCATTTCTACTTTACTTTTATTTCAGAAAAATCCTATTTCTTCTCTTTGAAGAACAAGTTCAAAAAGCAAACAAACCTTCCCATCACCCCTTTTAAAATAATTGCCTGCAATGTAGAGAGCCAGAGTCTATGTGTGTGTCTACATTTCCTATCACATCCCGCTATTGACTGTCATGTAAACAGCATAACATCAGAGAGGTAAATAAAATTCAGTGGGCCTTTTGTTCAGTCCCCCTGTTCCCTCAGGATTACTAACTTATCTGCCCACCACATGCAATGGGACCTTACAGTGCACACACAGAAGGTAGGGCCCAGAACAGCCCGCAAACTGATGTGTAGTATCTAATGTTTACACAAATAAAATAAAGCCTAAAGACATCACATGCAATTGTACAATTGTACAATTGTATTCTACTTCAAAAGAGCCAGAAGAGCAAATGTGACTATAAAATGAGTTATGAATTATTTTAGCTGTGTCAGTCTTTTGCATGTTTAGCTTTGGAACCAGCATCCCCTACCTACCCTCCATCCTCTGGTAGGGTTGGGGACAAAGGATATTTTTAAGATAATAGAAATCACTAAATAGGAAGACTTAGGGCAGTGCCTTCAGTTAGACTTGGGTCTAGTCAGGGCTCCAGACTGATAGCTTGTGTTATTTCATGAATTAACAATAAGTCTCCGAAAGCTCAAAATATGAAATTCTAAAAACTCAAAGAAATACTTACACTTGCAGATAGCAGTGGATATTTTGTTCTCTCCTCAGCTTGGGATGCAGAGTGGTGGGGAGAGCTTTCCAATGGATGCTGGCTGCAGGGAGGGGTTGTACCTGCTTGGCCAAAGTACTATTCAGAAATGATGCACTTCCCTTAGCTACTTCCAGCCACCAGTGTCCATGTTCCCCATGCTTGTGGGAATTCAGGTGAAGAGTAACATTCTCAGTTTAAAATCTAACTTAAGCCACCTCTTAGAGAAGTTTCTCCCACTGGCAGGTGGGTTAAAGGACAGAAAAGTATGACACTGACAGTCTCTGGACCCTTGACATTTGGCCTGGGGCTAAAGATGCTGTTTTGACTCTCTGTGACCTCTGTCAAACTGAACAGCCACTTGCTGTCCCTTCCAGCCATTCCTCTGCTCTATGTGATTGAACAGAGACTGGCAGGGAATTTGCTATAGCAGGGGCATTGTTTTTATTAGTTTCAAAATATCTGAGCTGTCTTAAGATAAAAATCACGGAATAAATTATAATATGGGTGTGAAAATTATTTAAGGTGCCAGATTTTGTATCTATCTTATTGTCTAAATACATACTTTTCTCTGCCCTCTTTTGTTTTTTCCTTCCTATCCTCCAATGGCATCTGTTTTAAATGAAGATATAGTTTATATATACTTTTGCCCTAATCATACACTATTTGAAGAGAAAAACTTATTCAAAATT